>QGMG01000016.1:0-90200 GCA_007825325.1 Lachnellula cervina | reverse complement strand
CCCGCTCTAGCCGTCCCCAACATCCGAATCGTAATCCCCAAAATAACATAGCCGCCTCCTCCGTAACCGCACTATAATGTAAATGCAAAGCACCCACCCTACTACAACCCCCTTTACAAATTCCCTAGCATAAAAAACTCAAACACTTTCCTGGCATTGACCCCCTGCAGCGCAGTCCCGTTTTGGGAGTCCCCGAATAAGATTACCGAGGCAATTTGGGAGGTTGTGTTTAAGGGCAGGGAGAGGTGGTCAGGTGTACGACCTGCGCGTCTTGCGAGTAGACAGAGAGGATTAGCGGGGCGATGGCGCAGAGGGAGAGGGTGTGGTTTATTAATGCTGCCCTGGGGTTTCTTTTTTTAGTTTTAGTGTTTGGTGAAGGAAGGCCTACGAGGAGGGAGGGGAATACATCACAGCGTTGCCAATAACACTTCCACCTGCGAGAAATCCGCCAACTTCTACCGGAAAATCGATACCTTGAATGGCAAGTTGAGTTGTGCCGCTCGTGTACTCTGCTATTGCGGCGAAAAACGGGGGACCAGTTAGGATTCCTACATTGTCTTCGGTTTCTCGATAACTCTTACCATTTTCGGAACCCCAGAAGAGGAAGACCTACCAGGTTCAGCTGTTCCCTAGCAAATAGCACTGTCAATTTCCGACAAATTTTAGCGTTTCTCAAAACATCGTTCTCAGATGAGACGGGATGGTGTCGCTAATCTGGTTTCAAAGGAAATAAAAAGAAGAGCCGGACAAGGATGGAATCATCTTTTCTCAGAGCAGTCACGGGACCACTATACCTGCCTCCATCAGTGCATCATCGAACCTCGTCAGGAAGTTATTTGATTTATGCAAATTCGAAAAAGATGGTAAGTGGAGAGCTTTTCAAGGCCTCGAAAATCTACATAGATACGCCCGATAACAACCTAAACATATTCCCAAAAATGATACACCGAGCACCTTGCATTGAAATCCAGGGGTATTCTCATAAACAATCCAAAAATTACTCCCTTTGCAAAGTGACTTGGCTCACATGCCGTCTAAACGCTCTTGCTGACTAGGCATACCGACTCCAAGGTCTCGCAGCTTCTTCGCCAGTAGACCCTCAGCCACGATTTGCTTGCCATCAGGGGAGCTTGCAAAGGCATTGCCTCCGTATCCAACGTCCCCTTTGTGTAGCTTATCGTAACCGTGGATGCCACTTGTGCTATTGCTATTCCAAGACATTGACATACCGGACTCGTTTGAAGTGGTTGGTCGACTGCTCTTACTCGAGTTCGGCGACTGTATATTTGCATGCCGATCTTGGCCAGCATCGTCTTCACGCCGAACCGGTTTTCGAAAAAGGCTGAAGGGAAGAGGCTGTATAGGTATAGCGCTACCGATGTCCCGGTCTTGTGAAGATACTGGGCCGCCACTTGGACCTTTCTCCAAAGCTTGGTTGATTCCGTCCATGCTATCGTATTTACGATTCGAATGGCCAAGAGCAAAACCGGAACTGCGTCTTCTATAAGCCTTGTCTGCAGCAAGACTAGCCCCTGCACCGCCATTAAGAGCAAGCCCAATACTTGATTCACGTCCTGGTTTATATACACTGAACCTTGGTTCAGGGAGTGAAATTTCATTGCGCAACTTTTCCTTTCCGTCTGGTACTCGATTTGCGAAAACAACTCTAATGCTTTTGTAAAGATAGAATCGGCCCCGAGACGGGGAACATATGTGCACATGTACAAGATATCGAAGCGTTGGCCGATCTGCTGGATTTGTTGCAGGGCTTTGCTGTATTGAAGAGGATAGTGCAGACTCAATAATAGGCCCGGCCGAGTAACTCCGTTGACGGATGAAGGTCTTCGTCCCTGGTTCCATCCCAGTGAGGTCATATGGAACCAAAAATAGTTTCACCGCGGTTTTGTTCGGATTCTTAATTATAATCTGGAGTTGCCCCTTTTCGGGGATTCTGTAACTGCCGCCAGGAGGTGCTCTGGGCGAGGCTGATTGCCGTTTCTGTTGCTCAGCTCTACGGATCTCGCGATCCGTAAGCTGTATTGTATTTGGACCGTCAACCATATATATCTCATCACTGCGACTTCGGCCAACATTGGTACTGGGTCGTTTCCGCTTATTGTCACGTGCCTCGTCCGGATTTGACAGACTGTTCTCCAGATCAATTTGACCTACATACGGGCTAGGTCCGTCTTCAGGCTTTCCCACACGGCCATGGCTTGTAGTTTCATAGCTGTAGAACACCGCCGGGAAGGGAATAGTCACGTGAGCTGGACATCGAAGACTCGCCTTGCACTTACCAAGACCCAAAACGCCTATCTGAGCAACAAAATCCAAAGGCTTTGAGGGAGTAGTCGACATACGTCCTTGGAGAATACTTTCTTCATATGATCCAACCATAGATGCGTGGAGAGGAGAACTATCTGAGGTATACGAAGGTCTTCTCGAACGTAAGAAATTCGGCGTCTGAGGTGATGATGACGGCATGCTCGGATTGGACGTAAGAGATCTTCTCGGCTGATGGGCTTGGTAGGGAAATGCATTGTCTCGTCGGAGATGTGGTAGTGGTCTATTAATACTTGAGGTTGTCGGAACTGATGGTGTTGAATGCACCGAATGTAATGCTTGTAGAGTGTGTCGCCGAGGACTTCTTCTCCATTCCATATTTATGTCAATGGGGTACGCATTTGTTGATAAATCAAGATCATCATTACTTTCTGAATGTACTAATGGACTCGTGGGAGGTTTCAGGATAAAACTTGACGAATACGAGGATGACAAGGAGGGAATTCGTGACCGTGGCTCTAATTCAGAGTCGAGTCTGTCTGCTGGTGGAAATCGAGTGTCAAGCTGAAATGGAGAGAAGTTTCTTGGTGGCGATGTAGCAAGCCAATCTTGTCTGTCTGACTTGTACAAGCCTGGGTTCGCCTGAAGAAGCCCATGACCCCCTGCTATGCTCTGCTGTGGTCCTTCGGTAAAGTCACCACTATGTAAAGCTGACCGTGGCCTCTCGATTTGTAGGCCTGTATGTGAAGGCTCAATATCGGTTGAAGAAGTGCGTTTGGCTTCTGATATTTCGGGAGATGGTAGTAATGGCGAGGAAATGGAGGCATTGGCAGGGGGTTTCTGGGGTGTCTCGTAATCTTGAAGGAATGACTCCAGCTATAGATTCAAAGTTAGTCAACAGCTAGAAATGAAATCCAGGAAGTGTGAATTCATTACGTACATTTCGATTTGACTTCTTAAGTCGACTAATGATTTCTCCTCGGTCGGAAGTTCCCTGTATCGGGAATGAGAAGCTTGCATTCAGGGCGCCCACAGGACTCTTCCTCTGCTCCTCCGGCGTGTCCAGCAGAGGCCCTTCACATAATTCCGTCCGGATGCTCTCCTCTGAAAGCTTTCTTGTCATAGGAATGGCCTCAAGTGGCGAGTCAGGTCGACTATTCTTTGCTGGCGTATCCGGTGATACTTGGCCACTGACCACCAGGTCATCTTGGAATATGGGCATTTTATGAGCACATATATGGCTCTCTCTTGTCCCATGTAGTCATTGCGAGAAAATTAGACAATCTTGTTAAAAGAAAGTGATCGGTGAAGGAGCAAAGAAGCTGGGATGTAAAGGCTGGTCGTCTGTCTTGGAGCGGGGGCCGGCTTAGTGGCAGTCTTTGTTCTTTCGTAAGTAAAACTTTCACCACTTGTCCTTTTGGTAGGTTGTATTGGTTTCAGTGTGTGCAATATCGAAAGCAATTCCCAGACTGTATTCAAAAAAGAATACTCAAGTGAAAGTCGGTGTAGCGGAAAGAGGAAGTGAAGAAGTGGAAAAGGCGAAGTGTGATCTCAGTAAGTGCAGGTGCTGTCAGTGCACCTGCAGCGGGTGGATAAAAGCTGGCGCTGGCGCTGCGTCACAATCGCTCCCGCTAAGTAGGGTAGGGGTAGGGGTACGAATATATAAACCTTGCTAGCGTGATCCGAATTATTTTGTTCCCCTCGCACTCAACTCGCCCTCGTGCCGACAACCTCAACCTCAAGAAATTCCACAGATCTCTCATCAACACACACACATAACAATGGCACCCAAACGACCCATCGAAGATGATGCCTCGGCATCCCAACCCAAGAAACACAAGTCCAAATTCAACATCGGGCCGGACAACCTCCCAGATGGAACCTACAGAAGAAAAGGTACGCAGCCCTTCTACATACAGGAATCCCTTTCTCTCAAGATACTCCTCTTTTATTTTTATTTTTAGCAAGCAGCAACTAATACATTTCCTGCAGTAATCAAAATCAAAAAAGACTTAATCCACAAAGCCAAAGTAAAAAAATCATACGCAAAACTCAAGGCCCGCGACCCAGACCTTGCACCCTCCTCCGCACCCCCTCCCACCGAATCCGAACCAGAACCAGTAACCCAAGAACTCCACCCTGAACGACAAGCAATGCTTGATGCCCCTCGCTCTCCCACACCACCTCCAAACCAAAACCAAGGCTCAAACCCAAATCCCTACCCTGGCACCCGCCAACCCCGTCGCAATACCAATAAACGTCCCGCCTATTTCGAAAAAGAACAAGCCTTCGCAGCACAGCAGAAAGCCGACGCAGAAGCGAAGAGGATAGAGAGGGAGCGCAGAGAAAAAGAGAGGGGGGAGAAGGTGGAGGAGAGGGAACGCTTTCGGAGGGCAATGGCGAAGGCGAGGACGGGGGGCAAAAATGGGCAGAGGAAGTTGGGGAGGGAGAGTAAGGTGCTTTTGGAGAAGGTCAGGAGAGTTGTTGGCGAATAAGTAAGAGAATATGATTTATACCCTATGGGATGCGAGGATTTTGCCCTTTAAGTGGAGTACAGTATGGATATAAATGTCTCACGAAACTTGAGGCTGTTCAACATCCATATTTCGATATCTGATAAATCCGTATGTGTACCCCTTTGCTGTCGTATTTTTTTTTACTGTTGCCTCTTATCCTCCACTCCAGTATTCTCAATCTATAAGCATATCCTTCCATGTCGCAAGCAGTTTCCCATAAAAATTTAGGAACTATTGGAAGGGAAGAAATCCAAGTGTCATAAAAAGTTCCCTGACGCAAAGTGTCAAGCGCGCTTGCTCGATATGGTGTGTAAATATACGAGGGAAGTAAACGTCGGCATTGTGTTAAACGGTCTGGCCGAAGCAGCAGCGAAGTTGTGACTCGACCAGAGGTTGGTACTTTACCATAAAGGAGGGACTTCAAGATAGAGGAGTAAATCTAAACTCCAGAAGTTGACTTTGTTAATATATACCATTTTGAACCATTTTGAAGAAATCCAATGCAATGTGCATCGCCACCGGCTCTATGACAATAGATATGAAAATGAAGACTACCCAAACCAAATCAACGCAGCCCAGCACCCTATTTCTACCACATTCGCCGATTCTAGAAATGTAGAACCACCAGTCCTGCCTCACGTACCCTTACGAAGAATCACCCCCCTACCCACTCATCCTCTATCCACAACTCCTAATAATAGCCATAATGCCCGCTGCGACTCGTCAGCCATTCGGCCGTCATCTCCATCCGCTTCTGCTTCCGATCCAAAATAGCAGCCTGCTCCGCATAATCCGCCAACTCCATCCGCATCAGCTTCCTCTGCTCAGCATCGAGATCATAGAACCTGCCTTCCTGGCTCTGCGGGATATAATCATGAATCGTAGTCCGCCAATGGCCGGTTACGCTGATTTGAGGTGGCACCTTTTTGAGGGACTGGCCGTTCCGAATCCGATCCTCGCCGTCGAAGTCGTCTGCTAATTCGGGATCTTGCTTGCGCCGTTTCTTGGGGGAGAGTGCCTGTGACTTGGTTAGTGGGCAAATGGGGGATGGATGAGTGAATTCACCTCAAGTCTTTCGACTTCTTCGGGGTCCATATTCATGGCTGCTCGAGATTTGCGTATACGGTCGGCAGCGACTAAGAGCCGTTTTTTCTCCCAAACTCCAATCGGTTCTGGCAGATTCTCAATTCTTCCCATAACTTGATCTGTCGAATAGCGTTAGCCACCTCTTGTCAAAGCGAAGAGTGAGAATCGTCTTATCACACACCCTTTCTTTCCCTATACTCTCTCATAGCTTCTTCAGCCTCCATGTGACGGATCTCTTCAAGCAGCGGCATCTTTTGACGTTGAATAAGCTCCCATTCGCGGGAGTTAGCCCGAGACTCAAGTGAAATGAGAGTCGCGACCTCATATCTGAGTTCCTCCAGAAGCGGATTCAATGGCCTGCGGGATCTAGGTGCTACGATATGGCTTCGAGACAGCAAATCCTCAACCTGTTTCTCTCGAAGCTCATCCCTGGTAAGAACATGCTCACCAAAGATACTATCACCCTCATCGTCTGGCACTCGCTTGAAGCCACCGTTGATCGATGCGCCCAGTATAAGGCTATCATCATCTAGTGTGAGAGCAGCATTGACTGGTGCATCGGGGTCGAGATCTTCTGGTGTTTTCTTGACGTAGTCATCGTCGACTGGTAGCTTGAGTCGGCTTGCGAGTACTTCTTTGCGCAAGAAGGCTTGCAAATTAGTGGGGCGCCTCCCCATCTCGATACGTTCGCTGGTGGTGGCGGCTTTGGAAGTTAGTGGTGTTGGAGGAAGAGAAAGAATTCGGGACAAGGAGGGCCATTATGTATGCTTCTGAATTGACCGCGGAAAGAGAGAAACCAAGTTCAGTTGCAGTGAATTTGATGAATGACTACTAAGTGATACTGAATGAATGAAGATTTTACCTAACAGCTGTCTGTCGGGACAAATTGCGATGATTCGGTGAACTAATCGGTGAACAAGGATTCTCGGCCCTTGATGATATGAACCCAAAGACATACCTGGTGGATTGTGAGGCGAGATATTATTTTGAGGGGGGCTGGCTTTATGTATGCGATTGGGCGTGTAGCTTGTTCGCGCGCAGTCGAGTGACTAGAGCACTCACTTATAGCATCGGAAAGAGCCCCTTTCCTTGCAACATCATGGAGAAGCGACTGTCTGGAAACTATTTATTTATTCATCGCTTGGTAATAGATGTTATCTACAACGATGATACATTCAATAATAAAATGTCTTGCATGCCCTTCCCACCAGAATAAGCCGCGAGCCACCTCCCATATTTCATGCACTTAAATTGAATCGAAACTCTTCCCCAGCATCTCCATCTTATCCGCTTCCGTACTGTTCTCCAAAAGCGAAAACTCCACGCCATCGAAAAAAAATGGATATCGACTTGAAACAAAAGAATAGCCCGCGAAACCTCGCCAAAATGCACGGAATGAAAATGAACAATGAATAACGCCAAGAGCCATCAAAATCAAGTCGCTGATCCAAAACAAGAACGCCCGCCGTTTTCGGCAAGGATGGGGAATGTACAATTTCGGAGGGGAGCCCCGAGTCGAAAGCAATCGTAAAGTGTGAGCGGAGGAGGTGGCATCGGGTTTTAAGCATTGCCAAAGATTTCGTGACTGTTTTCGATAACGAATTGTACAGCGCCGTTTTTGGAGTGCATGTCGGTCATTTCACGTTCCAAGCTGTGATCACGCATGATAGTAGGGGCGAAGACGACCGCTAGGTTTTTAGGTGTCATCTGTAATGTATTAGTGGTGGTTCTTAGATGGAGAGAAGAAGAATAAAAGTGGAGCGACGTACTAAGTTTTCGCTTTCCCTCACTGCCACACGAGCAAGGTGGAAAATTAGGAATTCAAGACAATCACGATGCTTGGGAGGAAGCATATTGAAAGTTCTTCTGAGATGCGTACAACGCTCTTTGTCATCATCGATAGCTAGATATGTGTTAGTCAAACCCATGAGCAGGAGCAGTTTGCAAGGGGCCTTACAGATCGATTCCAAGACACGGTCGTAAACGTCGAAAGTTAAAAGTGGAGTGGGCAGCTTGCGGAAATATTGTTTGAGAACACTGGTGACCGCAGTGATATCCAAATCAGGGTCCGAAATGTCGTAGTCATTAGTCTTGTCAAATCCTTCCTGTATGATCTTCACCTGGCCACTTCCACCAGTCTTGCGGTATATGCCTTCGATATCCATCCCACGAAGCTCTACCTCCTCAATGCAACGGGTCACAACACTTGGGATCTGGCGACGTTCATAATTTGCTCGCTCCACCAACTCGGACCCAAATAGTCTTGATGGGTCTTCCGCGGGTGCAAAATTCCCGTTAGACATGGATCGTGGCATAGCACCCTTCTTAAATATCCCAAAGCCTTGTCTGGAAGGATCGTTCGAAACCGAACGTGGAAGGCTACCAGATGATCCACCAGCAGGGGCTTCGACAGATACGACGGTCATGTTGTAAGGCATTCCAATGCTGTCGCTAGTCTGGCCCTGCCATTGGTTTCTCTCCGGTTGCTGGACAGAGCTAAAAGCGCCCTTGAAGCCCTTAGACACACCTTTCGCCACAGTCTGACTACCCTTCTTCCAGTTGAACTTCTTTGCTTGCCCCTTGCGAATATTGATTACATGTGGTGCAGACAGTACTGTCGCTGGTTCCATGCTGGGATCCTGATCCATAGGTTGCGGATAGCTGTTCGTGGAACCGAACACGGTTGTGCTCGTAGATGGTCTGAGACTGGCATCGTCCATGTGGATAGACACATTGGACTTATCCTTGTTGTGATGCGTGTATATTCCTAAACCATTCATTGGTGGTCGGGGGCTCTCCATGGTAGATCCGCTTTGCGCCTTGAAGCGCTCCTGAATCTGGTGTGTCAGGTCGTTATTCATGTCAGCGAGTTGAGCGTTCTTAGACGAAAGCTGTTCAAATTCAACCAAAGCTCTGTCCCGGTCAGCCATTATTTGATTCGTCTCCGCCATGACCTGGTTCTTTTCCTCCATCAGCTTATTATGAACTTCATATAGCGACTCAACCGAGCTAGACATGGTTTGTTTCAAACGCTCTAGCTTCTGAACAAACTCCTTGATGGCTGATTCTTCGAGCTCCGCAATGTCGAGAGGTTGATTGGAATCTTTGGCTTTCTCCACATATCCAGCTAGAACTTCCAGTTGCCTAATCATGATCTCGGTTTGAGAGTCCAACACAGAGACGGTCTTTCTCTTCTCAATTAACTTCTTGTTCAGTGATTTGAGATCCTTCTCGCTCACGAACTGGCGTTCAAGCTGGGCTACTCGCTGCTCTGAGTTACGAAGTTGCCTGCGTAAGAGTGCAGGATCCTCGCCAAGTACGGGAGAAGTGATAGAGATAGGACTGCTGATGTCCTTTGCTGGACTTGAGTTTTCAGCGACTGTTGGCGTTTTTGGCCAGCGTGGAGACGCAACTGTGCGAGCAGTAGTTTCGCTAACACTCCGACCGTGACCTTGGTGACGGATATTGATGCTTGCTTCACTATTATTCCTGCCATGACGCACAGCGTTGGAAACACGGCGGAGGATGGACTGTGAGCTTTCGTCAGTTTCTCCCAAAATGCGCGCCATATCCTCATCCATTGTAAAGTCCCCACGCGCTCCATCGTGGCAGGTTGGGAGAAGTTGAAGCGCCGTTTACTTGGTGTGTGGATTCTTTGGAAGTATGTGAGCCGGGTGGTGGTAGTGCTGGGGGAGCTCTGGGTGCCATATAAGTATCGCTAAGTTTCTGTTGAGGACCAGTCGGGCGAGTCGGCGCGCGGGATGGGGGAACGAGATCATCATCCGAGGAAGATTGTAGTACAGGTCCGGATATGCTTTTGCCATTTATAGTTGGTGTGTGACCAGGAGTATCAGTCGAGGAAGCCGTTGAAGGAGATGTATCGGGGCCAGAAGAAGAGCTCATAGAGCTCATAGTTGTTTTCACCGGTCCTGATGGAATCTCCTTACGGGGTATTGACCTCCCTGTTTCCCCTGAGTCGACCTTCTGAACCTCGTTAGAAGGATTTTTAAAGTCGATTGATGAGCGCGGTCCAGCATCTTCTCTTCTTCTAGAATCTTGGGAAGACCGAGGTGTTCCAGCCTTTTCGGTAGCAAGAAGTGACTTAGGCGAATCTGTTTGGGGGATGCCGATCGCTGACTCCTTCCGAGGTGGTACAGAGGAGGGTCCCCCACTAGATGTAGATCTCGAGGAAGTATCGCCATAGTCCGATTGTGAATTGCTCCTTGAGTTACCAGATTTCTTTCCTTTGGGTACATCACCCAACCTAAACTTTTCGTTCGATGTTTGGCTTTTGTTATGCGAACTGGAGCTTTGGGGAGATGTGGCGTGCTGTACCCGCACATCATCACTTCCGATCACTGGCGATCCCCTTGCCGAGCCTTTACCTCCTGCTTGGGCCCTCTGTATGCTCTCTTTGATCCGCAATGTCTCTTCGGACGAAGGCTCACGGCCCTTCTCCTGAAATGCAATATGGGGCGAGTCCGCCGTTTTCTGAGAGCCAGACCGTCCGTTGCTCTTAGAAAGATTGAAGTAGTCCTTTTCGGGAACCTTGTTCTCTTTGGTATCTTTCGATCTCTTCGATGGATCTCCCCATGTCTCCGATGTTGATCGCGGGGTAGGATTGGGGGCTGGGCTTGGGTCGAAGGCAAGGGGGATGAAAAGGCTCTCTCCATCACCACTATTAACATCCGAAGCTTGTGATATAGCCGAATGCCTGTGATTGCGGTAAGTAGTAGTCGGCAGAATCAAGCCATCTTTAGCAGGCCCATCACTGGAGGTGCGTTCTGCTGAGGGTTCACGAGTGCGCCTGGAGCTACTTCTCGATGAAGAATCGTGCTGATATGTTGTGCGCGGTCTAGGAGACAGTTCAGTTGGTGTATCGTTATCGACAGAACCAGGAGTCTCTCGGTCTGATGAGAATGCGCTCTGCGAGATCGCATTTGGTGGGAGAGCAGGGAGAGATTTATCGACCAGCATAGGAGACTGGTCGTCCTTTTTGAGCTTCGCATTGGCTGCTGCCCTTGATTTTTTCCTCCTTCGTGCCATGAGTGATTCGTGACAGCTCATGCAAAATATACCCTGTGAAGTTCGTGCGTATCTAAGATTCTCGATTTTTCGCTTGCAATTCCTACATCGGAAGCACGTCGCGCAAAACGCCTGGTCGCCCGTGAGGATAGCCAAATCCTCGATCTTATTGCCGCAGGCGCTACAGCTGTATGTGCAGTTGTTGCAAATCAAAGATCCATCACCCAACAGCAGCAGATTCGCATCCGAGTCGAGGAGGGTTGAGCAGGTGTTGCATCGAAAGCAATTGAGATGCCATCTGTGGCCAGCTGTACTCTTGTCAGTTGGTTGTCTTTGAGAATGAATGCTGAAACGGTATGCGGCTTGGCTCATTCACAACTGTCATGATGGATGTTCAAAGACAAGAGTAGATAGGAGAAGGGCAACATACCTAGTTCAAATGCTTTACCTTCCTCCAGAATCTATGTCCTCGTCAGCATATGCCCCAAACCTGTCATTCATAGATATATTCACATCCCCACAGCCCTTGCAAGGAAAGGCCACATCATCACTGTCCACCGTAGGAGAGTCCAGATAATCGGCCGGCGATTCCATTTTGAACTCTTAGTCAAGACTGTCCAAGCAACTCTTTGTCGACCCAACTTCTACACTGACTGCTCCTCCTCGAATAGTTCGACGATCAAGCCCTTTAGATCATGGATGGGGAAGATGCGATCCCTCCTCGTCGTCAGCCGGTCGGTACGAAGTATGAAGCGCACGGTGGCAGGAGAATTACGGGAGCAGGACAGGGGCGTTATTAGTCGAGGAACGATGCTTTATTGAGTGGAGATGCGCGGGCCGTGGATCTGTTCAAGGTTGGAGCGGCAGACGGCAGGGAGACTGCAACAACAGTAAAGGCGAGCAAAGGGGTGCAATGGGGTGCACCCGCACATGTACCGGTACAATGCTGTTCGGCGGCGACGTTGTTGTGGTTGTAATAATTAATGAGATTATATGCAACAGCGTAGTCGAGTCGAGACGTCGAGACTGGAAGTCCAACTACGGGGCTGAGCTGTGTTCCTAGAGCTCTAGTACGAAAATTTAACATTCCAAAGCCCAATTCAACCGCCAAACGAGAATTTACGATTAAATCATAAGATAGCCAGATTTTCGAGTACCAAGCCGCGTTTTCACTGGTCAAAGCCAATGTAATACAGTAAGTACCTGGGTAGTCTGATTACTCTTCTTTTAGTCTCTTTTTACGCCCTCACAAGTCACAACACGACAAGTATACCAAACCCGAAGTACGGTATCTTAAAACAGGCCAGGATGTTGCTTGATGGCGTGGCAGTGACAGTTCCGGGATCCCCGACTTCCTGAAGGATATATAAGGTTATAATTCATCCATCGAGGAGTTGAGGGATAGTAGTTCGGTGCAGGATGCAGTTCATTAAATTCTGTAGCCCAAAACATCATAAAACAGCATAACCTTACAAAATGCCCATTTTGGCAGACTCTGCAGACTCTGGCTACGCGTTTTCCCTCATACCAGAAGGTCGTTTCGTGTACAACTCAATGCAGCGTGTCGATTCTTTGGTTCGTTTCAAGTTGAGGCCTTGCAACCACTCGGCGATTTCCTAGATCGCAACCGTACCGGCACCTCCATTCCAAACCCTCCTGTTACTAGGTACTGTGCTGTACAGTATATCTTGTGAGATACAGTACCATGCTGTATACCGGCACGGCAATACAAAGGCACGTTTTATTAAATGTCTTTAAACAAGCATTTGGTTTGTAGCACTGCAGACAGGTTGACAGGCCCTGGGTGCCACCCGCTTGGCGGCCTCCTCGACAATCGAATATATAAACCCGTGTCCTTTGTACCACAAGATTCAACTGCATGCCTTTGAAGAGTGACAAGACAATAGATCTTGCCGAGATTCCCGGGGCACAACAGTCTGGACATGTCTTAAGTTGTGATTTTGGGAGATAGATAGGGGTAAATCAAGGCAGCTCTCTTTTTCTTCCCAATCTTTTGAGTCCGATCTCAGTTTGTTCAGAGTATTCTTAGCTGTATTCCATAATTTAATTTAAGTTCAAATGTCTTTGAATGCTTGGTCAAGGGAGTCCAAGCAAATGCATATTCTTACTGACTATTTTGGTATCGAGCAAAGATTCTGGTTTTATTCCATGTTTGCCCTCACGAGGAGTACAACCCTGTAAACTGAGTAGTACAGGTATTAGTGAAAAGCACAACTGCATTGGTTGGAGATGTTAATTTGACGGCTCCGTGGTTTTTGCCATTTTCTCTATGTGTACATGTTGCAGCTGAAGCAAAAGAAGTCGCAGCGAGTGCAGTTAAGCAAACTAAGGGAAGCATATTTATGTTGTATGTAGCGTTTTAAAACTTCTCTATGCCTGATCACTTATGGTAAGAAGCACCCTTTGTTCTAAACATCCCGTTGATACTTGCTCACTGTTTGAGTACCGTTACTATTACCCTCTCTTCCTCGACTTTACCTTCCTTGACAGGACCGACCAGAACTAACAATGATCAAGATACCGATACCATCCTCTTGATGCCCTCTATCGCACCTTGATTCCTACAGTGCTTTTGTACGGCCTTCCCCACAGGATGGCCGCCAATAATAAACCTTTGCTAGACATAGAAAGTGCCACTTATTCTCAATGACTTTTTATGTGCCATGCCTCTAGCACATTATATATCGATGCTGCTTGACCAAGAGGCTTCTTATTTCATAAAGATGGCTGTACAACACCATAGAAGTTAACTTACGTTTCCAAACGTAAATAATGTTGAAATTAGCAGCCTGTTGGTGAGCTTTTGCAGGATTGAAAATGAAACAACCTAGCTAATGTAATTTCTC
This sequence comes from Lachnellula cervina, assembly GCA_007825325.1. Taxonomy (NCBI): domain Eukaryota; kingdom Fungi; phylum Ascomycota; class Leotiomycetes; order Helotiales; family Lachnaceae; genus Lachnellula; species Lachnellula cervina. The sequence continues at coordinate 76,423 of QGMG01000016.1, read as the reverse complement.
GCATCTCGCATCATGAATTGGGACACACTCAAATCGGAGCTTTGTTGGCTAGAAGTTTGCAAGAAAATTTGAGAGAAGGATCGCAAGTTTGATATTCCTGGGCGGCTGGGCCAGCCGAGAATCCTGGAGCCTGGAGGACGCCCCAAGTTCCACGGCAGATGCTGACACCGGCGAGGGTCTGTTTCATCTCTTCGTCTGTGAGCCGATGCTGTGATACGATCAATATTACGATGAGACATTCCAACGGCCTCACCGCTTAAACCCACCGCCAGCACCTGGAATTGACTCGCTATCAGCAGCTCTCTGGTCCCTTGGCTATCCCCCACACTCCTCAAGCCCGCAAGCCTGCATGAGTACCTACAAAACCTCAGCTCTCTCTCCACCCACCCCCATCTTCCAAACATCATGCGCTACCAAAAACAAAAGCCACGCAACATTCAACCTATGGCTCTCTGTCCTCGTAGCGTACTGTACCTTGAGGGTCAAAAAGATTTTGCTGTTGCTCCATCAAAACATATTTGATAAGTATCCGCGCCGCGTATGCGATCTGATCTAAAAGATGATCACCTCCCTCATCGCCCAAAGCGGGAAAGTCCCTTACTCCTAGAACCCCTCCCACCCCTTCCTTTCCATTGTATTTCCATTCGCCGATCACGTGGCACGGTTCCCGTTCTACTTTGTAGATCTCGAGATCAGGTACTGCGTTCGGGATCGTCAACAACTTAATCTGAGCTTCCACTCGCACAGACGAGGTAAGCGCTCAGACACCACACGTACCGCGCCCGTTTCCTAAAAGGAAGAGCTGTTGCAATTCGCGCGCGCCTTGTCCAGGGCCTCGGGGTCGTGTACGTCAAATATAAGCGTGGAGGGCCGTCAGCTTACACCTATGAAACATTTGTGCTAAATATATAAACTGTGAGGAGAGATGTGGCTGAGAAGACGAGACGAGGGAGGTATATCAGGTGAATGCATTATAATTCAGTACAGTACGAATTTACAAAAGAAGTAAACCCAAAAAGCAACGCCAGACTCGCGCACTGCAACGAACACCAGCCCCGCCCCCAAAACATCGTGTTCGTACACAAGACTCCTGCTCAGAACCGTAATTCCAACGCCACGCTACCAATTTTTACCACTCAGCCCTAAACTAAAATTCTCATCAACTACTAGCCGCAACCTCGCGTTGCCTCCTCACAATGTAATAAGTAATCAGGCTCTTTGGGTCATCCTTAACGCCTCCTAGCGCAGCCCAGAATCTGCTCTCGCCAATGCGAGCATTCACACTAACACATAGTTGTACGGCATCCAGACGGACGCCACTCTCCGAACTTTCTAAGCATCTGGCAGCGAGCTTGCACATCTCGTTGACCTCTCCATCATTTGGGGCAAAGTCTTTCTTAGCCTCAATAATCTCTTTCAGGACGTGTAGGCCCATGCTCAATGTTCGGCAACCTTCCAGGGTCATCTGCTCGTTCTGGAGTGTCGTAGTGATGATGGCGGTTGTCTGCTTGGGCTCAGAAAGAGTGACAAGCTCGTCGGCGAGGAGCTCAAGACCACTGACGATGTGAGCACGAGAGTCGTAGCAACTGCGTGTGACGAGAATAGATTCGAGGCCCTTTACCACATGAGGACGGAAACCATCACGCTCCTTCTTGTACATTAGCTTGATCGTAGCTAGGATCTGAGCCTTGACATCCTGGACTTTCTCTGGTGAGAGGGAGGCCAGGGGTGCTTCGAGATACTCGAAAAGACCGAGAAGCAGGACGTCGAATTTATCTTCTGACCAAGCAGCCTTATTGTCTCTGATCATGCCTTGCAGCTTTCGGAAACCATGTACATCCAACGATTTCGCCTTAATCTTAGCAATGCCACTATCGAGTAGCCGGGAGCTCTGCTTGAATCGTTCTGGCGACATCGGTGGAGCTTTTATTGACTCCGCACCGTTTATTTCAGCCCTGACTAGATTCATGACATCTTCATTGATGGCCACCTCTTCCAGGACTGGTGCAGTAATGGCTGGCCGTGGAGTTGTTTGGTCATCTGTACTGGAAAAAGGGTCTTCATACACTTGCAAAGGTTTCGATGGGGTAACCAAATCTTCATCGTCCGAGGAATCTAGCTTAGGAGGTTTGGATGCTTGAGGCTCCGCTAGACCTGTCAGAGTGGGTACCACCATAGTAAAGTCCTCATCTTTTGAGGGGCTTGATCCCATTGTTTTGCTGGTTGCCAGTCTCGGCTTAGGCGGGCTTGATCGGGGCGATGCAGCTACTTTGCTGACCGTATTTTTGACTGGGCTTGCATGGCTGGATTGAGGTGCATGGCCTGAGAGGGTGGAATGGGTGGAATGGGTGGAATGACTTGTGTTCGGTCGTGTTGGTCTCCTTTGTGGACTAGGGTTACTAGCACTTGGCGCTCTTGTTTTCCTGGTGGCCGTGGGGCTAGTACCAGCATCACTATTGGTTGGTGCATGGGCTGGACGTCGAACGGAATACGGGCCTGCGGTGGCGGGTCTGGCAATAAGTTCAGGCTTTGGAGCAGGACGGATTTTGGCTCTCCGCATCGGCGCCACAGACAGGCCGCCGTGAGAGACTGTGGTTGGTTCTGGCCGTGGCCCTCTGACTGGTGCGTCCGAAGTAGTGGAAGTGTTGGAGGTCGAAACTGTCCGCACTGGGGAGAAACTTGACATTGCGGATCCTGGTCGAGCTTGTAGATTCTTGTTAGCCATTGCAGCCTTGTTTTTTTGGGCTAGCATTATTGTCTCCTTCAGAGAAGGTTTTGGTGGTCCAGTTGTGCTCTTTGAAAAACCCAAACCTGGTCGAGCAGCCACTGGCTCAGCCTTCTTGGGAGAATGGGGGTTATCCGGCGCATTTCGCAAAAGCTTTTGTTGGGTTGCGTCAAGAGTGTCCATCATACTAGAGATCCTGTCAGGTTTTGCCACACTTTTCAAGAATCGAGAGAACTTACGCTTCTGCCTTTGCAGGCCAAATTTGAGCAAATGCCCAATATGTTGATCGCATGTTCTCCCTAACACCAGGATTCGCGTCCGCAAGGCCTTTCTTGATGCACTTTTCGATTAAGTCCAGACCTCCTGTATGCTCAATGTGATTCTTGTGATGCGACTCCTTCTTTAACAAGGTCTTCAGCCATGCGCTTGCATAAGTCCTTGGTTGAACGTTCTTATCTTGGCATGCCAACCAGATGTGTTGCAGGATTCGGAGATTGTACGAGACCTTGCTAATTATGATATCGACGGTCACATTTCCGTTTTGAGAACTGATCTTCTTTGTCCCGCCACATAACTTAACGAGGTTTTGGAGAAGAAGTTCGACCATCGGATCAAGTCCTGGGCCAGCGGTCCTTGCGAGTTCCTGAACCAAGCTACAACCTTCTTTCGAAAGACTAGTTCGTAGTGAGTTCACGGCCTTCAGAATTCCATCTAAAAGGCCCTTGATACCGGCGAGAAAGGCCTCATGGAAATCACTAGGGGCGTTCCCAGCGTTCAGCCTGCGGAGTTTCGTGCAAATTTGTTCTCGCTTCAACCAGTTGGCCTCGGATTCTTTACCCTCAAAGAATGGATACATATCTCTGAATGTATCTTCCAATTCTCTTAGGGTATTAACATATGATGGATCCACTTTGTCAACCTTCACCTCTATCACGGGGGTTGCCGGTCTAACGCTGGACATCGAAGAGGCACTATTTGCAAACTGCGGTCTAACAGGAGCTTCTTCTATCTCCGGCTCTAATTTCTCGGGAGGGCCTCCTGGGGCCAGATGGGAGGTGATCGCAGCAACTATCGTTGGCCGAACATTGAAGTTCTTTAATTGCTTCTTCAAGTCAGATTTCGCAGCATTCGGGGCATCTCTATCACAATAGTCAGTAGAGACGATGAAAATCGCTAATGTTGAACGTACTGGAACAGTGCAATCACTGAATTTCTGGCTGTATCTCTGACCATACCATCAGCGTCCTCGAGCAGATCCATTAACGTCGAAACGAAGCTCTTGAAAGGCATTCCATGCTCTTGGTGCATCTAAGTTGAATAAACATTAGAAATGATGTACGATAATTCCGATGACAGCTGTCTTTACCTGTACGATCCAACTCATCGAGGCTTCCTTCATCCTTGCATTCTTACCTACCAAGCCAGAACTCTTAACAGCTCTCTCTACGTCCAGAGGAACGGCTTTCCAGAATGTCGTTAGACATTGCGCCGCAAGTTGTCTATATTTCTCCTTCTGGTCGCCCATCTTCTCAATGACCAGGGGAAGGGTCCTCCCCGCCTCCCTGCTGATATATTTTGGTTCTTGACGGGACAACCTTGTCAAGAGGTGATTTAAAGTAGAAAACCCAGCATTAACAATAGCGGCATGTTGGGATATCATCGAGGAGCGCGTGGCTTCAAAGAGGGGTAAGACGCAGGCTTCCGGCACATTGTTCTGTTTGATGCCGGACTTGACATTGTTGATTTGATGGACTTTGGTGTCGTTGGAGGCATCGGTTCGTAGTATCGCAAGCAGGTTTTCAACTTGCTCTTCGGTGATCTTTTCGCCCATTTTGAGGTTGGTGAGCGATGTGGGTGGGTGGGTGCCTCTGTTGATGTGTTGTCAGTAGATATTCAGGGGCACAAGCAAACTTAGGATCTGACAATGGGCAACTGTGGACTGTTCCAGGGACCATACGGTTTGCAGTGAATACAAGAAGCTGAGATGCAGATTTGCGACTTACCAGGCGGGTGCGGGATGGAGGGGAAGAAGTCTAGGTAGGTAAGGTTGCTGGAAAATCAATCGGCCATCAAAACAAATGTTTGCCGTTGCGTTGTTTGGCCGTATCATATCCTAGCAACGGTCCGTGCTTAAAGGTACAGTACTGTACGCGCACCTAGCCTACTGTAGCCCAGCCCAGCCAGGTACGGAGTGGAGGTGGAGTAACCTAGGGATGACTAGCACATTCTCTAAGTACCTGGAACTGGTACATGACAGTTTTCTCGTTCTTCATACCAAGCACATACTCTTTTCTGTTAGATCTCTTCCTCGCCAGTCTTTCAATCTTTCTCTTCTCTTTCTTTATACACCTAACTAATACTCGCACGCTTGGGAACAGTTTGGATTAATCCTCCTGGAGCTACGCATCTAATATGAAAGACCACCCCGCTGCAACAAGCCCATTACCAACCCTTGTCTTCATGCCTCCTCAGTCTCCACGCGTTACTCCAATTCCGGTTCCAGCTCCTGCGAAGCCAAAGGAGACTCCAATTTTGGAATCTACAGCCTCATCGTCAGCACCAAAGTTTACACTTCCAAAACTACGCCTGGAAATTCGTGACCTGAACCATGATGGAGCTCAGACCTTCCTCACTGCAATAACTGCCAGCAAGGCCCTCCATGAAGCAGTTCAAAGCGTCCTTTCTCTCCTTTACCAATCCCCAGAATCGCGCACAACCACTGTCCCCCCAACCCGATCCGTCACCCTCATTATGCGGTCAATGCCTGGCGTTGCGTATACCACGGGCAGTGACCTCGACAGCGACCACAAGGAAATCCACTTCTCCCTCGATTACATCCACTCTTCGGTGAGCAAAGATAGAAAGGCCCACGAGATTATGGGCGTCTTAACCCACGAAATGGTTCACTGCTACCAATATAATGCCAAAGGAACTTGTCCTGGGGGACTCATTGAAGGCATAGCGGACTGGGTCAGATTACACGCCGAGTTAAGCCCACCACACTGGAAGAAAGAAGCTACAGGCAAATGGGATGCTGGATACCAACATACAGGCTACTTCTTGGATTATTTGGAGAAGCGATTTGGGGAAGGGCTAATTCGCCGATTAAATGAGAAGTTAAGGATCGAGAGGTACGAAGAGAAGAGGTTTTGGACAGAGTTATGTGGACGACCAGTGGAGCAGCTATGGGGTGATTACGGGGATTCTTTGGAGAAGGAAAAGAAGAAGGTGGAGGACGATGAGGGCGTGCTTGTGGATAGAGATGATGCAGCTACGCCAACGAATAAGGATGCAAGGACATCGAAACCACAGCTCAAAACTAGAAGTTGAGGCCATGGCGTTTGGTATATCAGAAATCATCGCATCATCTTTGGATTGGCTATGCATGGGAATAGCATTGGAGTAAGGGGCTCGGTGTGCTGTTGATTTTTAAAAGATACCAAGATTGCCATATATGGAAGTCACCACTCTACTACCAGGATCTCGCCGCATACATTCTTTACTCGTATTTGGCTTTCCAGATAAAAATGTAAGAATAACCATACTAGCCCCAGATCACGCATTTCTAACTTGCCCCGGAACTCCTTATTGTTGCAGGCTCCATGGTCCTCTGTGAAGCGTCCGAGAGTATGTATTCAGACTAGCATATAAAAATCATCCGATAGTCTGCCTCCCCTCCTCTACTGTCTATAGATTATTCTCAATATCAGTAACAGATTCGATGCCGACGCTCGCAGGTGTGTATTAGGTGTTGATATCATCTCCCCATAATGCCGTTCCACCCTCAGCAATTTCACCTCTTCGAATTAGGGAGAACGCTGGCTGGCCTGGGAAAATGGTGCTTGACTCGAGAAGGCGATGCAATACACCGGCTTGACGGTCCATGTGTTACCTGAGCATCCTGGCAAGTGCGGCTTATCGTGCAGAAATACTTCATCACACCCAGCCGTACACAGCCTCGCCGTGATGAGACGTTGTCAACCTCCCTTTTCGCCCTGAGATTATACTGGTGATGGTGCGGGCCTGTCTCCAGATGTCGGCGACATAACCATTGTTGTTTTTGGCCTTTCCTTTTGTCATCTGTCCGATTATGGACCCCATCACTGTCCTTGGTGCGGCAGGATCTGTAGTCGGAATTGCAGGCTTTGGTCTTCAGCTGGCTCAATTTCTTGATCGTTTTATCAGCGAGTATTCATCGGCAGATCAAAGCTATCACGACATACTCGACGCCATCGACGCAACTAGCGAAGCCTTGGAGCAAGTCGGAAGATTCCTCGAAGACGAGAAAATCAACGTCGAGAAAGGAGGAAAGCTCAAACTTTTCTCCATTGAGGCACTCATCAAAATCGAAAAGACGGCGGGCAAATGTTTGAAGATCTTCTGGAGAATTGAAGCGACAATTCTGAACAAAGAGAGCTCAGATCTGGAGGCGAAGATATCCAAAAATCTCACGAATTTCTACGAGTCATTACGCATCAAGAAAGAAGCACCAATCCTGAAGCTAGATCGTGGATTAAAATTGTCTCGGCTCCAGCGTCTCAAGTGGTCTTTCAGTGTCGGTGACAAGCTAGAGAAATACAACATACGTCTTGAGCGACTTAAGAGCGCGTTGATTTTGATGTTCTCGGTGATCTCGATTCGGGTCAACCTGACCAAACCGTATGTAAGTCCTAGCTTCTTCGATTTCGTACTGAATGGCACTTAGGAATCCGGGATCTGATGAATTTCGATTGCTTGCGCAAATCTACTCTGACATACCACAAATGGTAGCTCGGTCGGGCCTACTAGAAGCCAAACTTGACGCGCCCCATTCTTACCCCCATATTCCGCCTCGCCCTGGATTGAGGGATAAAGGAATTAGAGGTCCAGCTCCGATTGTAATTGATTATACACACTTGAGACCAGACCCTCGCTTTTCGGAATCGAGGACTAACAGGTTTCGCGACCATATGCCACTTTTGTCTACATCGCCTCCGAGAGGTCGCCCAAGACGACGCTATAATCAAGTTAGATCCAACGATCTACCCGGACAAAATCAGTCCGACCTTGATGATCGAGCAGCAGTAAGAAGGGCTAGGAATAGAAAGCTTAGCAATTCGTCATTAGAAGAAACAGACGCACAGAGCGACACCGCACTACGGCATAAAATACGAGTTGCTGAGAACAGTATTGCAAAGAATCACGTCGTGGGTGAGAAAAAGTTTGAATCAGCGTGGTCGAGAGAAACCCCAGGACCATCGTCTAAGCCGGACATATCATTTGGAGAGCCACGCTTGACGCGCTCGCCAGTCAGCCTAGATGAGGAAAACATCTCTATTCTTCCTCAAAGGGGTTCAATCCTTGAAAGCTCAATCGTCAAAGATACAAAGCAAGGTTCGACGTCGAAACGACCAGTGCAGTACCAGAAACCCTCAGTTGTATGTTAAGAACCCTCCTCATCACCGGCGTGATTATTTACTGACTACGAAAGTCTGAGCGGCTTGCTGAGACACTAGAGGAAAAGAAGGATCAAGTGCAATATAATATTCCTGCGTCGGAAAATCTTCAATTTAGCATTGATCCGGCATCAGAGGACTTGCTACCAATACAAATGCAGCAAGAAGCTTTGCCATCACAGCTGAAGGCTACCGCAAAAGCAAGCGTTACTGGAGAAGAATCATACACGGGACGAAAATTGATGCCGTCTAGAAAGAGAAGCAAACGGAGATCAAATTTTCCCCTTAACGTCGCCGAGACAGAAGATACCTTGTGTTCAAGGACAAGCACTGTTGCCCCAACTCTAACCGTTGGGAACTCTGTTAGTCTCGTTGATCCGAGCATGTTCGCTGACGAAAACGGTTTGAGACAACGTGAGCAAATTTCTAAGGACAAAGCAGTGGCTATACAAACTATTAGAACTGTGGAGAAGATACCAGTCTACAACATGACTCTGCAAAGCACGAAAGCCATGTCGAATTTTCAGCCATCTCCAATCCGCTCCGCCTCTGTTATAACCACAAATGGTAGAGACTCTTTGTCACAGCCCCGAAACCAAGATCTTACTGCCGTTTGGATCCCGAGAGATTCAGAAGAGGCGCAGTTTTGGATTCAGAGCCAAAATACTATATCCACAGAAAGTGCAACGGGGAACGCCAACAATCCAGCCATACTTGAGAAAACTTCTAAAGCCTCAATGACCTCTGAGCTCGAGAATCAACCTGAAGACCCAATGAATGCGGCTTCAGACATACGACAGCACCTATCGAAGCAGCCGAAGATAAACTCCGAGATTGGGGGTAAGGAAGGAGACGCACTGCGCCCCAATTCCAAGAATGAAGACTGGGCTCCAGAACAACAAACTTCTATCGACAGTCCTCGGCATGTTTCTTGTCCAGAAGCTCCTCCACAACCCGGCACAAAGCCAGATGTCAATGAAACTGCTCCATTCAGCACGTCTAGTCCAGAACTCGATTTCCGCCCAGAGTCGAAGACATCCCAACTGAATGAAGGCCAAACTTTCAATAGCCCTTCCAGTGGTCGAGTTAAGGCGGAAAAATACCAGAACCAAGTCAATAATTCTGACACTATGGCTCAAGTTCGTCAGGTTTTACCCCCAGAAGTTAATAGACTTAGCTCAAATCCGGTAGCGGGCAAGGCTCCACTGAAGGAAAATTCAATGGCGCCACAGGTTTTAAGAGAGACGGAGGCCCTAGATGAACGGGGTCAAACCAACTCAAGGATCGGGCCAGGATCTGACAAAACAGCTGCTGTCCTGCTACCGAGAAATGCTCATCTTCGCAACTCTGTGAGCAGTACTAGTCTCGCATCAACGAATCCGAATCCGTCGCACCAAACCTTCAGTTATGAGGGTGCTTCTTACGAATCAAGTACTTCCGAAGGCAAAAGCAGGCGAGAGGCAGTTTACGCGGTCTTGAAGCGAATGACCCGACGAGACTTTATGACAGAGGACGACATGGAAACTATTTTTCCTGTGCCAGGGTGCTTCATTACGGCATTTGTTATTAAAGGGGAATGTTATCACCAGATTCCCTATGCGGGGCAATTCTCTCTCCGGAAGTCCCATATTCGAAATTTACATTTGTCAACTTGGTGGAAGGAAATCGCGTTTTTGACCCCGCAAGAAATTGCTTCACTGTCGGACATTGTCGCCGATGGCGAAGATTATTTCAAGAGTTTGGTTCGGTTACAATGGCTTCGGAAGGAGAAGCTCAAATTTTGGGCTAAGGATCAACGAGTACTCGTCGCTGTTGTCAAAAATCAGCCGCTAGAACCAGCTCAAGATCGCACTACCTTACGACCCTCTGAGAGCAAAGAGCAAAAAATAGCTCGACCACCCAGCTCAACTATAAATAATCTCGCTACTTCTGGCCTACCAGTTCTTGGAACCGTGAAAGCCTCTTCCACGCATGCAAAGCAGGATACTCCGGAATCGAAGGACACCAAGAAAGAGTTCATAATCTATATGGCTTATACTATCCGTATATTGGAGCCTTATAGTCTTTACGGAGATCCTAGGGTTGTTGAGCCGACCATTACAAAAGAAGCCTTCCCGGAATGGTCTATCCTCCAACGAATTGCAGAGCTTGATAAACAAGGGTATCCTCGACTAATAGACAAGAAGTTGAACTTGCTCCTCGTGCAGCAAGAACAAATAGCTAAACTGCTTGAGGATGTGTCCTTGACAGATCATGATCCTGGATTCGCATGGTCTTTAGCCCAGATCGACAATACTGGCAACTCATCTCAGGGTCTTAGATCAATTACCGTGTACCTCCGAAAGATTTCAACCGCTGCCCCCAAGATGCATTCTCATGAGATGTCTAGTAAGCCAGATAAGCTACCAATTCTCACTCACGTAGATCCGGGGCCTGTTCCGGAGGCTCCAAAAGAGGGTATCAGAGAACCCCCCAAATCTACTCTTAGAGCACACACTGTAACTTTCAGAAAGCGTGACTCGGAAATCTCGAGCAGAAACCCTCCACCAACGAGACACTATGATGACGGCTCTGGATCCAATCTCTCTTCCGACACAGATGAGTCAAATATATCGGCGGCCGAGGACCCCGTAACAGCGTCTGCAAACTCCAGACGATCCAAGAGACGTCCGACAAGAAAAGCCAGCTATAATCGCTCTCCAGACTCTCGCTTCCCGGGAAATAGTACAGCAAGTGACTATGCTCCGCAGCCTACTTATCCTCCTTTTCCCGGCATGTCCCCTTCTCCGTCACCTTTTGCTCCGATTCCACAGTACGCTCCGTATCTTTACCCTACACAAGAACCCCCGATCTACGAAGGCTATGCTCCTCCATACCCACCGTACGGAATGAACTATGGTAATCCGAGCTCGCCATACTACCCGGCGTATAATCCACCTTCAGGGCCACCAGTTCCTTCTGCGCCGCCGCCACCTGCTGAAGAGTCTTTCAAACCCCCGTCCAAACCTGAATCTCGACATCAGATTCCTACTCGTCGGGAGAGCACTAGAGAGAAATACCCTTCAAGATTTTCTACACTGCCATCAGAGCAGGGGTTCCCCGACAAATATTCTACAGCTAGCCAGCCGGCGCTTGCCTCTAGATCAGCTTGGTCAACGTATTCTACTCCACGGCCTCAATCGATTTACGGAACAGCGTCATTCCAATACCCAAGCATAGGCGAACCCACTGCTCAACCATCACGTTATGCGCCCTCCGCATCAGCAGTACCGCTGCGCAGATCCCAGGTGCCATACCCGGAGTATTATGATGGACGATCCTTTAATCCGCTGGCGCCGCTGAGCTCTGATGGAAATGATGAAAATGCAGATATTGTGCAGAAATTGCTGATGGAGTGGACGCCTGCTGGCGAGGAGCTGAAGGCGCAGAAGAAGGAAAAGAAGGAGAAGGAGAAGCGGAAGACAAAGGGGAGTAGCAGGCAGGCAACTGTTGACGATGATACCACATGACATAGAGAAGAGGCTTCTTGCCCTTTCACAAAATGAAAAAGCATAAACCTCCGCTGTCAGTGAGAGATTGTCCGAGCCTTAGACGCTGATCATAAGCCCCGATATCTCTCGTTGTACCAAGTAGGACGAAACGATCTTCCTATGTCTACTCACGCGAGCTGGAAGAACACCTTCTCTTATTCAAATAGTGCTGGCACGTTGTCAGCTTTGCCCCGAAACAAAGAGCTGCGGCTCGCGAAGCTTCATATTAAACTCAGAACTCAGGGCCGAAACACTCGAATTCCCGCTCGCGAAGCGCCTATTTATTTCTCCCGCCCACAGACCAAACGTCCTCGAAGATTGGTTAGTACGAAAACAATATTCTTAAAGTAGCCTAGACTATACGCATACGTTTACGAGGCTTCGTCGAAGCTATCAAAGCGGACAGGGCGGATAGGGCCGGATTGCCTGCATATTAAACAGGAGGAACAATGCCATGGCATATTCCAGAGCCGGCTGCGGCATTTGATATGTAGATGGCAGGATTATATGTACGTCCTTTTGCTATTCTACTCTTCGTATCAATTATCCATCAAACGTCATACTACACATACTGTTCTTTTCAGCACAAACATGAGGATTCAATACCTTATACTAAACTCTCAAACGCCTTTCTCCGCGCCTATTGACGAACGAGTATATGAAGCCATGCGACTGGCAAAGGAGTTCCATTTCAGTTGTGGGAAGCTGGCGTTCTCGCACATTGTTAAGGAAGGGACGCCGTCTACGCGATTATGGGTAGCTAACCTCCACACAAGGAAGCAACGCGGTCTACCGGTATTTGCTGGCATTCACGGGCGAGTCCTAGTGCAAGCTCGTCTTCTTCTTCAATACCTCTTCAAACCAGGTATTAATTCGGCTCATATCAATAATTGTGGTTAGGAAGGTCCTGGAGTGGATATCTCTATGCGATGACTTAGCGCCGTAGCTGGTCATGAAAAATTGAACTGGGCTGAACCTGAAGATGACGGTCGATTACCCTTCTGAGACGGAACATTTTGAGAGCTTGCTCTGGGATTCCAGAACGAAACGGGATATGAACTGGTCAGGACTGGCGAGCTTACTGTATCGTGTTCTTGCCAGGGACTAATACCCACCTCAAAGCAGGTAGCCCTTCCTCATGGCACTGGTGATCTGGTCATGAAAAGGTTAAGACTATTGATATATTTGTATCATTCTCGAACTTTCACCATTTACGGTGTTTAGAAAGCTGGGCAAAGTCAGAATTGGTTAGATGGTGCTTAGTACCCCTTGGGGGGGGGGCTGCACATTTTCCGCTTTCTTTGCATTCTATGGGATGTTATTCCCTAGGATAGCTTCTACCTTCTTGGAGACGGAAGATAGGTCCGCTATAAATCTCATGATGGCATTAAAAGATTGCATGCTCAGAGATAGCGGTCTGCGTTGCTGAAGTCAGTGGACTACGGAGCTTGCAACAAGAAGGATAAGAAGTTTAGAGAATCCTTCAAGTGCTTTGTTATTGTCTCGGATCCTAGACTTGGGAAGGCACGCTGGGAGTATTTGCAATTATCGCGAGCGAGGTGTTGAAGAGAGCGACGACGGCTGGGGGTGGAGGAGGGTGAGGAAAGTTTTAGGGGGGGACTACGGATTAGAGTTAGAGACAAATGAACAAATATACGCTAGCTTTTTTATGCATAAGTTAATTTACTAGACAAACTAGCACTTACTTCGAAATACTTGGATCCTTACGAGTATCGACTTTGAATGTTCCATTGGTGCCGATTTTTCTATCCAGCCCAGCCCAGCCCACCGCGAGGTTTCTTCTTTTTATGGAGATCATACATCCATCCCCACAAGGGTGCAGGTGCAGGTGCTCCGCAAGGCGTTATCCGCCGTACCTTATCTTGTCTACGCCACTTCCTTAGCGGGGCTACGAGGCTTTGCCGCACATCTTCGGAGGTCGTCGTCGTAACTACATTCATAGACCTCTACACTCCTACACTGTACTGTATCTACCTCTCTCCCTTAGAATACTCTCATTTTCTTGTTGGTAGCTTTTTCAGGATGGCTGCCCCCGTTGCAAAAGGTCAGCCACAGCTTTTCTTATTCTCCCACCCCGTGCCATGATTGGCGCGCTGATCCTATCACGAGCACGAGCTCGAGCCCGGCAAGGCACATAGTCGAGTGGCGTTGTGTTGGTAGGTACGCGCAAGTGCTTAAGTGCTTCTGTCTCAAGGCATCCAAACTCTTGAACGTTTACATTACTGTTTTTCAGCCAACTTGCAAATTACGGACAATCAATCACTGGATTTCTGTTTCCTATTCTACATACCCAAATCGTGGAACAAAATGCCTAACCACCCTGTTGCTGTTTCAGGTGCCATCATCGTGGTCGGTGTTGCTGTAGCTGTAAGTCTACCTCTTCTCATTCCAAAACACCTGCTGATTTCCTAGGCCGCAATCGCCGTTTATGAATCCCCTCAAGCACGACAATTTGCCGAAGACGTCCGCCGAAAGATTGCCGTAGCCTTACACTCCCTAGGTGATGAGATCAACCCCGCAGCCCAACAACCTCGATTCAACCGCCCTGAAGATGCAGAAGGGTTTATGGAAAGCACAGGAAGCCCTAGGAGTGCTGAGCCTGGCGTGGATGCAGATGAGGAATCCCGAAAACGCCAGAGAGAAGAGTTGATGTACTGGAACGCTGTGCACTTGGAGAAAATGGAGAAGGAGCGGAAGTTGGCAGGCGAAGGACCAGCAAGTAGAAGGAGCGGTTCAAGCTTTGACGATTTCCTACAAGAAGACCCGGCAGCTGAGAAAGGAACATATGTCTACAACACTGGTACAGATGCAAATGGCGTCTCTGACGATGGTCTCCGAAACCGCGGTGTTCGAGGTCTAAACCATGGTTCATTCTACGCCAACCCGTTCAGCGATGAGCACAACATCGACTGGGATGAGCAGCGTGCTATCGATGCCAGCCTCATGTCTCCCGAAGCCTCCGAGAAAATGGAAGTCATGTCTGACCTGTACAGCGCACAAGAAGACCCCAAGCCCTCCCGCGAGACAACCGCCACCATCACCGAACAACTAATCGATACCTCCGAAGAGCCCGTCCCCGATCCACCTGTCGCTCTACCAAGCTTAGAAATGATGCAAGAGACGAACTTCACTAATATGTCCGAACGCACAAGAGACGACTCGGCGTATGCTTCAATCCATGCCTGGGCCGACAACGCAAACACTAGTTTCTACTCCCCTCTCCCTGTTACTCCAGGAGCCACTACACCCCAACAACAGCACGAGCCTGTTCCCGGCTCACCAACATTCAGCGACCCTCCGCTTTCTGTACCAGGAGATGGCGATATGACCCCCACGGACTCGGCTTCCCTCGCTGGTTCAGGCTCAGAGGTCTGGGCTCCTAGAAGTGGAGCCACGAGCGATGCTGATGTTATGAGCATTGATGGCGAGGGTATCTCTACCCCTGGTTCTTGGACTGAGGTTGGAAGCGTGGTTAGTGAAAATGATGTTGGGACTGGTATTCATCATTAGATGCATTGGCTTGAAATGGCGAATGGAGTGCTTGGATCTGGATTTGTATGGACATTGGCAGCACAGCGCCTGGTTTGGGATGGAATGGTCTGGCTTGGGTGGCTTTTAAATAGGAGTTCGGCTTACTTTCAAGGCATTAGGGGGAAAATACACTCTTCATTCTAGCACTGGGCTTCAAATCCTTTTCAACCCAATTCGAATTTCATAGTGAACGATGAGTGATATATATGATACTAAGTCTTCCAGCTGTAGTAACCTCGTGACAAAATAAGTCAAGGGAGCGAACAAGTTGACGTTACTCAAGAATTAATATCAGCAATAGAATACAAAAGATCATACAAACCAACACCTTCATGAACACCACCTTGATCCTATGAGTACTTGTACAGCATCCTTCCGGTGCCTAGTTTTCTCTCCAATCCATGCCAAGCCGTATCCCCAAAACCTAGTCTACACCAACAAGCCGAACCAAAAATATATACACAAGAAACAAACGTAATTAACCCTCATCAAGAAGGCACACCTTCGTACACAAACCCATCACCGCCCCTCCTCCTCGACCGCCTCCTCCCTCTTCTACCCCCTACTACTTTAACGAAAATGGTGAGTGCCGTGACAATCAGAGCAATCGTAGCTGCTATGGCAGGAACCTATATCGAATGCCTTTAGTAGGTGCAGGTGGAGAGGATTGGGGGGAAGGAAAGACATACCAGAATAATCCTCTGGTGCAAATCATCCTGCTGACTCAAACTAGTACTATAAGGACAAGTAGCATTCGGTCCACCCGTAACCCAACAACTCTTATAATCCAAACTATTGAAATCAACCCACGCACCATGGCCATCCCAGTCCCTGTGACTATTCCTCAACGCCTTCCGCAGATAGCTATTCTCTAGCGCCGTTCTCGGAGCTGCGAAGTGGTAGCTATTTGGACAGGCGTCTTTGGCGAAGGAATACGAGATCGGGTACGTGCTTATGGTCCAGTTGTAAGGCTGGCCGTTGGCACGGCATGCGGCGTAGTATTTTTGCGAACAGTCGGCTACGATCCAGCGGCCTGAGAGGTCGGTGTTGGCGGTTGCGCAGCGGAAGAGGGATTCGGTGCTTGCGTCGGAGGAGGTGTAGTTTCGTGGTTCGTTGGCGGCCCAGGACCAGACTGTGCTATAGGTGAAGTTTTGGTAGGGGGTGGGATTGTCGTGGGCTGTGGCGTTTAGGAGGGTTATGTTTAGGAAGGGGGAGAGGCCGCAATTGATAGAGTTGGTGGTGAGGTTGAGGAGGGGGGTTATGTTTGCTGATAGTGTAGTTGGGTAGTTGAATGTGTCGATGGCCCAGGATGAATTGGTTTTGCTTAGGTCGTCGGTGTCGTCTTGAATGAAGCAACCGCTTGCCAAGCCCCCTGATTCATCTGCTGCGGTGTCTGTCTGGATGTCTTGTATGTAGCCACTGGGAAATATCGTTCCTGCATCTGCACTGAAGTCGTATCTATCCATTTGTGGATCCACTCGCCCCCATCCTAACAATAGTCGTTTGCTTTTCGAGAACTCAACATAGCTCATTGCCGGCCAACCATCCTCAGTTGTGTCAACACCGTATTCGTCCTTTGTAACGGTGTAGTAATCTTTCACCGGTCTATAAATTGTTTGGACAGTGTACCATGAAGTATTGAGGTTTGCTCGATCAGAAGCGAGATTGTTTGGGGTGTAGAGGTAGTTTGAGAGGTTTCCATAGAAGAGACTACTAAGGGTATTCGAAACTATTGGGAGGTCTGTCGGTGCCGAGGGACTCGAGAGCGGAGATTTGTCGGAAGCGGCGGCGTGTACATTTAAAGTCACATAAAGAAGTGTAGCGTTCAAGGTGTTATCCGTCTGATCAACGAAGCTCAGAATTTGACTCGTAAAGGTAGACAGATTGATAGTCGTTGTACAGACGTAAGGCCCGATGGAGACCAATGGATCATTGGAGCTATCCGGGAGAACAGCAATGCTAGGAGAAGTATTCCCGAGGGAGGTTGGAGATGCATTTGCAACGGTCCCAGAGATCCCAGGTAGTCCAGATCCCACAAGTACACTCAACGAACTCGATGTCTCAGACGTAGATGAAGAATCAGAGGCTGTAGCTTGTCGTGCCTCTAGCATAGACCCAGAAGAAGCGGTTGCGAGCGGTGCAGATGTCAAAGTAGCAAATGTACTCGAGGACAGGCTCGATGCATCGTTTGAAGGAGCAGTAGCGTTTGTGATAGACTCCGGTATGGCAACAGGACAGAATGACCAGACCTTTCTCCCTGAATCCCAGTACAGGTCGAGTTCGAACCTTCGGAAGCCAAGGGCAAGTAGATTGGAAAGACAGTCTCCAAAGCTGTCATCCTCATATCTTAAACGAGGAAAGCAAGCAGCCTGTAAAGAAACTCCCGGGGATGTGACATAATTTATAGGGACTCTCAAACCCAGGTCTCTTTCTGACTAACAAGGAGTTAGTAGGGCCACGAATAGGTAAGATGGGGAATTGTTTCAATCCTTACAAGAAAAACAGTTGAAAGTAGAGATCCGGACACAGGCTGAACTCCAGGATCCGGCGAGTAACTCTCGCTCATTTTGATGTCATTGACCTCGTCGGAGATCTCTCTGAGAGGCCATCGGGAGAGCCGGATACAGTAAAAAGGCAGCAAGGGATGGCTTGAGCGAAATAGATTCTCAAATTACCTAACAATGAGCAAAACGGTGCCTTTTTCCGTTCACAGCAACAGCGCGAGAATTCCCATCCTTGAATGTAAGTAAGCCTTAGCATGAGCGTGAGCATGAGCATGTTCATGAAGGGTAAGTAGTTTATTTTCTAGTGAGTACCTACCAGGCCAGGCCAGGCCAGGCCAGGTATGACCGTATGAGCCGTCAGCTGTGGCGTACAATCCCTGCAATCTGACCTTAAAGCCACACGTCACGTTTATTTCGTACTTCTGAACAGTTGTCGACAATTATTTCAGCCTCCCTCTTCCCCTCCTCCTCATACTTCCACATTCCAAGAACAGTCTTTGCATACCGCAGACTGTATCGCGATAATGGCAACTCCACCCGCCCAAGGAGGTCCTCCCGGAGGAATCAATTTCCAATTACCGAATGGCCAGCGACCAACCCAAGAGCAGATTGCTGCTATGCAGAGACAGATAGCTATTGACGCAGAGAAGAATGGAATGACAGTTCAAGAATTCGTCAAGAAGTTACAGGCTCAGGCCATGGCGCAACAGCAGGCTGCTCAACAGGGTGCCCAGCAAGGAGGACAAGTACAGCAACCCCCGCAGCAACAGCAGCAACAGGCGCAACAACCCATTACCCCAGGTCCTCCCAAACCTGAAGCTCTCGCGGTCGCCAAGTTCTTAAGGGGCCAAGATTTGAAAACGCGAACATGCATTCTAAATGGACAGCGGAAAGACATGTTCAAGGGTAACTTTTTGATCCACTGTTTGATTTAAACAATATTCTAATAAATTCACAGTCAAGCGTGCCCTCCGAGCTCTGCAATCTGATGCCTACACCAAAGCCCGAAAGAAGAACCCCCTCCTCCCCGAGATTACCGACCGTGCCTCTCTCGAAAACGCCTTTAAGCTCCTCCCTCTTTCCCTCATCGCTCTCCGAGTGTCCAAAGTTGACCCCCACGAAGGACACGACCATGCCCCGGGAGCCCATAAGACCAAGAGAGTGAAAGGACTCTGGACCGTTAAGATTGAGCAGCAGCAAGAATGTCGCGAAGAGCTACATTTCGTGTGGTTGTATGAGGGCTCTCAACTTAAGCAAAAATTATACGCAGCCGGTGCGCTAGCCATCGTATTTGCTGTAGTCATGTTCCCTCTCTGGCCCATGAAGATGCGTCTTGGAGTCTGGTATCTGAGTATGGGTATGCTTGGATTGATTGGATTGTTCTTCGCCATGTCGATCTTCCGTCTGATTCTCTTTGCGATCACAATGTTCGCTGTGCCCCCTGGATTGTGGCTTTATCCCAATTTGTTTGAGGACGTGGGATTCTTTGATAGTTTTAGACCCGTTTGGGGATGGCAAGAGGTATGTTCTGACTCTTGGGTAGCTTTCAAATATTGGCTAACATTGGACATAGGAGAAGAAGAAAAAGAAGAAGGCCAAGAGTTCTGGCTCCGCAAATGCAGGTGCTGCCATGGCCGCTATGACAGGACAGCCAGCTCCAGCGACTGCAAGCACTAGTTCTTCAGCTCCTCAAATGACCACTGGAGCACCAACACAGAGAAGCCTCACTCCCAGAGTTGAGGAAGTCTTTGACGAGGACTAGATTACGAACATATTGCATCTGGTTCGACTTTAGGGTACTTGGGTTGAGATTTCAACCGATTGAAGAATGGTTGGGCGCAAAGGAGAGAGCGGCTCTCTATCATTGATTCTGACGCGCGAGGAAAAGCATGTATCATAGTTTGTATCTCCATTTCGCAGTACAATACCAGTCTTCTTCCATTACTACTTGACTTTTAATGTGTCGGGCATGAAAAGCTCCAGCCTATCGCGTCCTTCGTTTGAAGACTTTGCTTTTGAAGACGCGCTTCACATCTTATACTTGCAATTTAATCTGAAATCTGTTCAATTTATCGTCGTATTTGTCAGCTTTTATTTCTTATTTCAATACTCTAAAAGGGTGCCAAGGTTGAAAGGCACATGATCCACCCCCTCCTCGCCTGCGCCTGCGCCTGCAGCCGAAAAAGAAATGAGAAGGGCTTATTTGTCTGCCCACCTATTATTTGCAACAGAGCTTCCGAGTTTCCTACATACAGTCAAGAGGAACCAGAAATATCCCTCTTTCGAATTCTAGCGCTGGTGTGAAAGTATAGCACCGATACTTCTTCTAGAACAATGCAGTCCGACACGGTAGCCACGGCTCATCCCGTAGCCACTCCACTCTCCTCCCACCACGCCTAGCGCGCTCATGAAAACACCCTTCAAACGCATAAATACCAATTGCGCAACCTTACCCAACATCTCTTCAACACAACAAAGTGGGGGATTGGAATCGCCGCTATGAAATCCATACATCCCCCCACTCATTACACCCCTCCAGCCAAAACCGCAATCACTGCATATGCATGCATCAACCGGGCACGAAGTCCTACCCAAACACCTCCCGCAATTACAAACTCGTCGCAAACCCTTTTACAAACCTTTATTTCCAAACCCAACACTGCGCTCCTACCCTCCTCCTCACGCGCAATCGTTTCCCCCACTCCCCGAAAACATCCCGCGCGAATTGCATCAATGGCTGCGAAAAACACTTTGTTCTCC
Organism: Lachnellula cervina; assembly: GCA_007825325.1. Taxonomy (NCBI): domain Eukaryota; kingdom Fungi; phylum Ascomycota; class Leotiomycetes; order Helotiales; family Lachnaceae; genus Lachnellula; species Lachnellula cervina. Next base: position 55,917 of record QGMG01000016.1, on the reverse strand, counting down.
TTCTGCGAGCCTTTTCCCATTCGGGCGAAATTAGAGATTGGTGCGATGTGCAGTGAAAATGTTGCTGTTACTATTTACAGGTAGAGCTTTAGCTAAGTGGCGACGGCGCTGGGGTTAGATGATGGGTTTGAACCAGAAAATCAAGGCTGGGCTGGGCTTCTACTGCACGTCGTAACCACGGTATAGCCTCTCCAAGCTCCAAATAGTCCCATTCTGTCGCAAACGAAATATCTTTCGCAAAAACATGCATGTGTATGATTTATTTACATATTATGGAAGAGTATCACTCGAAGCACATATGCTGCAAATTTTTATTGGATTCGTCGAGCGGATATGTTTTGCGAAATGGTTTTATCTTTTGCGTTCTTTTAGTACTTCCTAGTTGGGCGAAATTAGAGATTGCTTCGATGTGCAACGTACCAATGTATGAGTTACTGTATCTGGGCAAGTTATTTTTTTTGGTTGTGTTAGTGGATTTGGTGGTGGGTTGGGTGGATGGGGCTTGATGTAATGGGTGTTTGTTTCTTGGCTCAACCAGTTTTGAAAAAGGTATATCTGCGACTATGCCCCATAACGGACTTGAGAACTTTTTTCTGTTGCAAATCGCTCACGCTTGTATTTTTTTAGTTCGTTTTTCTTGAGCAGGTGTATTTGCTTTCTCTTTCTTCATTCCTTCAGTTCTGGTGGGAAATTTATGAAAAGGGGGGGAATGACTTGGGGCATGTTGGAGCTGTTTTGTATTCTTTTTGCGCATTGTTTAGAGCCCGCATGGGCAAATTTCCAACTTCGGTTTTCGTAAGGGCAATGCGTGGAGACCTAGGTAGGTGTAGTGGGAATTTAAGCTGGACGAGGTACCCGGCGCTATGTAAAAGTTTGGTTCACGAGCCCACTATCATGGCAGGCACAACCACAGCGTGGACAAGTGACGTGGGTGATATCCTTCAGTACCAGCCAGGATTTCAAAAGTCTTTGATCGTTGAGCATTAACACAACACCATCTCTATTCTTACTCGAGTGGGCAAAGGCAAACATGTCAAGCGAGGAGGAGAAATCTGAGGGTGGTATAAGGACATTTGCCAGCTGGATATTATCCTTCATCGAGAGCCAATCGAATAGCAATTCACAGTTTAACATTCCTTCCGGGTCTTATACTCGTATCAAAATATACTGCGGTTGAGGCGCTCTTCAGACTTTGATTTGGATTTATCCATTTCCTGACGTGCAGTAGTATTAATATATAGAGATATCGCTTTCCCTGTACTTGTACAGCCCCTAACAATTATAGACACACTGCCTCGTGGTGCAATGCGCCATTATTAGCCCATGATTCTTTTGCATTTTCTTTTTGTTATTCCCTTTTGCCTATGAGAATATACGTTCCGCTCCCGTCTACGTAATACATACTTAGAGCTATCATTGCGTGCCGACGTGCAGCAGAATCTATCCTAATTGCCCGATTAAGGCCGTGGTGGTTCAAACAAGGCGGTGCCGCGCTTGTGGCTCTAGAGAAAGTATATCCTACGGGAAATGAGCTAACCGCTTCCAAACTGCAGGACGCAAACTCCTCGTCGTGTATTTTGAATGAATGTATGAACTGCTTTCTGCTTCTCATATGGGCACGGGAGCCGGCTGCTTTCTCACAGTTGATGACCTTGTGAAGTTCTTGCAACATAATTTTATCCCAAGACTTGTTTTAAGGAAGAAACTGAAAAGGGGGTCGATACGTGATGTTTACCACCTCCTTATCCGAGAAGAAGCCTGCAGCAATACGTCTTTAGTGATGCCTTGATAATGCCGTTAAAAAACGTTAGAAAGCTGGTGATCAAGTCCCTCAAAGTAAATTGCCTACAGGATCTTAAGGTTTAGGAGTTCATAGAACTCGGTTTGATTATTAGGGAAACCTTGCATTCGTCGGTGATCTTCTTTAAAATACATTCTTGATGCGCCTGTCCCAACCAGCCGGGTTCTCCAACGCCACCGAACAGGCAAACTATGAGAAGACGCCTAAACGATAGCTATACTCCCAAGCTTTTGTTGTGTCCACTCTTTCAATCCCGAATCAACGCCAAGCCCTCGCTTTCACTCATAACCCAATAAGTAACCAACCTCGTCTGATAATTGTGATTATTCGGTCTTCACTTCTGTGCTTGGGTCTGCATTGGCAGGTGTTGGTGTCTGCTCTTCAGAGACAGAGGTAGAGCGAAGGAGGTGCGATGGTGTAATAGGCTCATGAGTAATAGACGAATTCGCATTAAGCTCGGCTACATGGCGCTCTGTTTCAATAATTAGCATTCAGTGACCCCCAAAAATATCAGGATATCAACTTACCCAACTCCCTAATTCTTTGGCGTAGCATCTGGTTTTCCCTCACCATCATCTGTGCCTCGGCTTGGTAGAACGCACCTTCATCACGTCCTGCTAGACTGAAAGGCTCACTGTTCTCTCCGCTGATTGATGTGGATCTAATTCTGGGTGAAGCCGTTTGACTTGGAGTACGCGATCGTCGCTGTGCAAGGTCTGCTCGGGCCACATCAAAAGAGCTGCGAGGATGAAGGACCGTAGATGGCGAGCGGGGGGTGGATGTAGATGATTGCGGCTGGTGAGCAGGGGCATTGGTGAACGACATTGACCGCTCTGAGGTTGGTGTAGACTCGTCGATGACAGCAGGGCTTGAGGATTGGCCGCTTGCTGCTTGAAGTTGTTGGAGATGTTGTTGTTGGTTACGTATCATTTGAAGAAGGCGGTTCTGCATCTTATTAGCAAATCTTGACGATACAGCTAAGCATCAGCTACTACATACGACTTGCGCTTCTTGTTCCTGTTCTATCTCCTGATGTATTTCGCCTAGGCTGGGGTTACGGTTGTGGTGAGGATCCCCGCTGGGAATGAGGGGTGAACCAGTCATAGAATGCGGACTGGATGTACGATAAGAAGCTGCATGCCCTTCGGTGATCATTTCGCCTGGAGATGGTAGATTCGGATCATTGAGCTGGAGATTCATGAGAACAGCAGAACGTCGGCGGCCTGTGTATGATGGTTGTCGATTTCGCGGGGCGGAATTGCTGGACGATCCTAAGGAATATATTAGCAGGCTCAGGTTAGGCAGAGAGATATATATGATGGAGACATACGGGGTACGCCCCTAGAGTCTTCTTGTTGTAAACCAGCATTAACGGCGGCGGCGGCTTGGAGCGAAGTTGAGGTGGAGCGTGGTGAGGGGGAGGGGCTTTGTCCCCGCAATGCTGTAGTTTCTCCTGAACTTGATAATGCGCGTCCCATGGCTGAGGAAGATGATCTGGAGGCAGGTAAAGAATTTAGATCTGGAGCCATTGCAGCAGGAGTGTTTTATGGCTGGCTCGGAGGACAGCCTGTGGATGGCGGGGTAGGTAAAGGAAGGGACCGGGATGGAACGATTCGGTTTGGAGGATACGAGTAGCATGGAAGAGAAGGAGAAAGAATGGGTATATCAGCAGGGACTGAAGTGACTGGCTATGATTGTTTGTTACGTAGGTAGGTGTTCAAGCAAGCAAGCAAGCAAGCAAAGTATCCTGACAATTTCAAGGCTTTGGCCTTTGCGAAGCTTGCTGCGAATTACTTTAGGGTGACGTTGAACACCCACCCCTCGGTACCTACCCTACCATACCTTACCCAGCCCAGGCCCAGGTACCTCACCCTACCCTACCCTACCCTAGGTAGGTACAGCCTACCTAGCTCTAGGCGGCTGATCGCATCACGGGATTGGGCTATCGTGAGAATCAAATCGTGTGCCGGCGCCTCACGCCAGGTCAGCCCACAAAGCACTTAAGTGGAGGAATTTCGATGACCCATGAGTATTGGCGGTGAAGATCACGAGGAGTGCAGATACTTACTTCCAAGTAAATAGTTCCAAGTCTTGCTTTTGGGCATGATCTACAATGTAAATTTGCATACCTCCGTACTCCGTACGTACTCAGCTGAGATGATTGGAGACAGTGCTTCTGGTGCTTGTACTTATTTCATAACTTATAAGGTACGGAGCACCCCGTACTCGAGTATTGCTACCCAGTTCGGACCCCCTACTCCGTACTTCTCGACATCTATCTGCACAGACCGTAGGTACGGAGGTAAAAGACGATGTATAATTCTTTCGTCCCGTTCCCGTCCCGAGAAGCTGTCGGCTCTCTTTCTCTACGGGGGTATGCTACAGTGCCTCCGTACCTTACTCAGCTCATTGAATTACCGGTAGTCTCGTTTTGGTTTCCAAGCCGCGTCTGGGGTTTCCTTGTGCATGAAATAACAAAGCACAGGACGCAGAGGGGTTTAGCCCTAGATCTTATCCGAAATTCTTGTACCATACTCGTAAACATAAGGCAGGCTAGACTCCTGTTGGTAAAAAGGGAATTTTGACTTTCACCTGGCTCGCCTGGGCAACTTCTGAACTCCTGATCTCCTGATTCATTCCCAGCCTTTTCCCTCACTAGTCATTACTAGCTGGTGTAGTACCTAGGTACCTAGGTAGACTAGGAAAGATTCTCGAAACTTACCGTACTGTAGCTCCAAGTTACGAAGTGACTTTACCTTAGTTGCTTGCTTAGCGCCCATTACGTTACTGTAGGACCCCCTTGCATTGCGGCTGCATCTACAGTAGCAACAGCGCTTGGCTTGTGATTCTCTTGCAGGATACTCCGTACAGATTTTCACTGCAGATATCCGTACGCTAATGTCAGGCACAAATAGGCACGAGCGTCTGACCCGCACTGACCAGGGCGTGTCCTTTGACTCCTTTCATGAGAATTGGGCGTTGACGGTTGAAGAAACAACTGAATAAGAAAAGAGTCGTTCCAGGGTATAGAAATAAATAGGTAAACGTCCCGGAGATTCAGCCTTCTGCTGTACGCCTCTTACTACCGACACTTTTAGGCGAGGCGGATGGTGAGGTTTCAAATAATGCAGCCGTTGGGGGCTTGGTCTACACGGGCCTGCTTTCCATGCTTTAAAAAAAAAAAGAAAAAAGAAAAGACGGTTGGTTGCGCTTCTTCGCACCTTTGGAGATAAAACTTGAACATTATATCTTCCGATCCTATGATTCCAGTCCTCGAGACGTCGCCTTATAATAATTACTTCTCGATAATCGAAACAACAGAACTTCTTTCACAAGAAGGGCTCCTTGCTCGCAGAACTACGAGTAAGTAGTAAAGAGCAGGGCTACCTCCGTACACACATCCAGTTAGTCTACCGGTACGATGATCCCTGGCCTCTCACTGAGCCCTGCTCACTGACCAGGGTCCACGCCTGCCGGACCGCTGGGAAATGCACACGTCGTTTTCATTCGCAAGGCCAGGCCTCTACTGTACTGCTGACCTAGGTGGGTTGAGATGGAGAAGCGCTGGGAACCTCCATCCCTGAAGAAGTCTTCGACTAGGGGAAGGGGCCGTTACTTAGTTTGAACTTTATCTTCTGCTGTCTTTCCTCCCCGATCGTGTCTACCTACTGTGCTTCAATCCTCGCCTTTTCTTCTTCTACTCATTGCTTTTGAAATGTATATATCCTCATAAGATGCGCCATCCACGCCGTTTTACTGCATACTAAGTCTACGCTACGTGTGATATGAAACGGATTCCTTTTCTTTCACATAGCGTCTTACTTCAAGATCACACCACACGTGTCAAACTCTTCTTCACGACCTCGTTCCATGTCCTCTGACCTGACTAGCAACGATACCTCGCCCAAAGTCGGTCATTTTCACACGCGCCTAGTGACAAACCTACATCTACAAGTTGACCTTGTTTCCCAATAGTCACAGTCTCAATTGACTGGGTTGGGTGTTTTTTGTGCGCATCTTTGGAGACCAACATACGAGCATAAGAGGATCTTGAGCCTGTTCGCTACCTAGGGTTATCCTGTTGCAAAACCTTCTGGGGAATGCCTCGACACTATCTGAAGCTCTGAAGCCAGCAACGTCCTTGCAGTAAAAACAAAAACCAACCCGAATATTGAGTTCTACACGGACGAGAAGAGGTGAAATCGTTGCAATGGTCAATACCCCGGCCGAAAACCCTTTTCAGGATACTGATCCATCTCATCGATTCAACCCTTCTCAATCTAATTTCGGTTTTAAACGCCGCACACGTCCGCCCCCAGTACATCTTAATGGTGTAAGAGAAGCGGAAAGTCGATTTCCTTTGAAGTTGGAACGACCAGAATCGAAAGGCGGATTACGTGGAATATTTAGTAGGAACAACAAGTCCAATGTTACTATCAACCCAGCCCAAGACGACCTACCTCCAGTTTCTGCATTCTCTGAAAGGTCGATGAAGGCTGTTGCAGAAAGCAGTCTTCCTCGAAGCCTGTCCGTGAAACGAACAACAACTGTGGGTTCCGAAACGATACCAGTCACCCCGAAGCCTACCACTAGACTACCTCGTTTGAACCTGAGATCCAAGTCTGTGAAGCAGGCCAACGGCCCCCCCAGCAAGAAACCGATTATGCCATCGAGGACGGCCAAATCGAGTCCGAGGTCTACGAAAACATCTTCACAACCACAAACTCGTACATCAACCACATGGGATCCTCCACCTCTCTTCCAAGCATACCCCCAAGCGGTCAAACATGCAACGCTGTCTGCTTCAACGCTGTCCGCTGATGCTATATTGCGAATAAGTAATCACAAGCGGAATAGTAATGCACGGGAAGAGATGCCCCAGCAAAACAGAGGCGGTCCAATTGCAGCTGTAAAGAAGACGGAGAGGGCGAAAAGCAGGCACCGAAGGGAGATCTCTGGCTCAATATCTAAAGCAGATTGGACCGAGAAGATTTTTGTGTTGGTCACATCAGGGTATCTTCTCCAATATGCGGCAACTGGCTCATTTGATAGACTGCCAGAAAAGATGATGAAGCTTGGCAAGGAATCGGTCGCATTTGCAAGTGATGTAATTCCAGGAAAACATTGGGTTCTTCAGATTTCTCAAGCAATGGACTCTGATGGAGTCCCAGCTGCAGACTCTCGGTCATTATTGTCACGGCTTACTTTCAGGGGGGCTGATTATCGAAGAAGTGCAACCAGTTTACTATTGGTTCTAAATAGTGCGGAAGACATGGATGCCTGTAAGTCAAGTTCCTATACAAAGAAGCTACATTTTCTGTGTGAGCTCTGGAGCCGAGAGCTGTGCCAGGAGCCAAGGAAACGTATTCCGCAGTATGTGGGATGCCGGCTCTCAGACAGCCCCCGAGTTCTTTAGTTACCTAGACTGATTGGTTTTTGTTTTTATCATACTGATTCGTTGGGCAGGGATGGCTGTTGTGCGAAGAGAGATTGAGGCCCTGGGTGGCAAGAAGCTTGTTTCCGAGACAGGGAAACCAAAAACGGATGGCGATGTGACGCAACTGAAGTCGCGGCCAAGTCATCGCTATTTAGTGCAGAGGGATCCTGATCAGTTTTCGAATCCTGCTTCGCCTCAAGATCCTGGTTTTGTTCCGCTCTTGAACGTTGATAATTCAACTGAAGAAACAACTGAAGGTGCCGCTTCTACTCTGGTCGATCATCAACTTCCGGTGATTCGACCTTCAACAGGCCACCGTTCCAGAACGAACAGCACCACGTCGCGCGATGAGCAGCAGCTTGATAGTCTGAGGCATAGCACCAATCGCTTCTCCTACATGTCTTCTGGCCAGCAAACTTTGACCTCTTCGCCAGCTACTTCACCAAACAGAGAGAGTTTCTCAGCATCTGAAGATACCCTTCCCAGCATATCTACTGAAGATTCAAGGCCAAGACCAAATGCGTCCGCCATCAATGAGCGCCGAAGGTCCATGCAGACTATGCCTGTTCCACTTCTTGAAGCACAGACGCCAAAAAGTTACCGTCATTCGACCTATGGAGGCCCTTCCCGCCCAATTCGAAGCCCTTCGTCTCCTGTTACTCCAAATTTCAGTGTCCCAAACTCATCCATCAAAAGATATACAGCCATCAAAGGCCCTACTATCATGGTTTCACAACAATCCACCAACGAAATGCCCACCAACGAGATTCCTACCATAATCACGACGATGTCGACTAAATTACGTGGGGGGTTGCCCCAAGGGTCCAGGAAGACACCGCCAGTAGCATTGAAAGTAACGGTAGCACAATCACTGCCTCCTGATAAAGATTCCCAATCTCCTACACGCCAGACGCAGGTATTCATACCCACCACGTCTTTGAAGGAAATATCATCAATCGAGCCAGCAATGGTCGATATTCCTCCTGGATCTCCGAGTGGAAATGGCCCTTCACTAATTCAAGTCGCTCTTCCGTCCCACGGATCCAGCCTATTGCCTCCGAATCCGCTCGAAACTTCGCATGTAGGCCTCCACCTTCCTCCTAGGCCCTCGAACATGCGTACCCTACTTGATACGGAAGATGGACTCCCACAAGCACCACTGCGGCCTGCTCCGCCATGCCCATCTGAAGCGCTGTTAACACCTGTACCAGTCTCACCACCTGTTACTGAGGTGCAGGAAGAAGCGGAAGAAGCGAACGTCACAAGTGCTCAAGCGGACAAAGGATTACTATCGCCACTACCAGTTGTCAAAAACACAAGAATTAAGCTCCGACGTCCAATAAGCATGCAAAGTCGAGCCACAGAACGCTCGCAATCCCAGAGCCCACGATCAACACCCAAATGTACATTATCGCCCCGAAGCCGGCCATTGAGGTCTCCAACTAAAGAAACGAAACCAACATCATCACTTCTATCACCGTCAATGCAGCGCTTGAAATCAGAAGGGAAAGAAAAGTCGCTGCTAAATAGAAAGAGCATGCCAATACTTATCAATGGTCTTCCACCTGCCCCCCCGCCATCCTGCGCATTACCTCCACTTCCACCAGGAAGCAGTTCAAGCAGCTTGAATTCCCCCGCTTCGCCGAGGAGTTTGAGGGCTTCCGTGCATGCTTGAGAAGATCGTCTCTCAATTCATCGTGTTCTTTTTCGACACGTGTTGGCGTTGCATCACATCCAACTATTGAAATTATTGCGGATACCTAATACACCTTTTTAACACCACACGTATCTTTCGATACCATTTTATTGTGTCAACTTGTATAAAAGGAAATACCCTCCGAGAGGAAGAGGGCAAATATACCTAGGTATGGTTGCGAGCGATCGCGTACTAGGTGGGCAGCAGAGATGTTGTAGCAGGACAGAATACAGTCATTATGATGGGCTTTTTCTTGGGTTTTGGCGGGCGTCTAAATGAGAGCCATATGATTGAGATGAGATCTGAATGTATTTTTATATAATGACTGGTGCTGTACAATACGGAGAAGAAAATGTAATCAATGTATTTGTATCAATTAAATTGCGAGGGGAAATCCACAGTAACGCTCCATGGGATACATTGATACACGTAGTACTGAGGTAGTAAATTGGAAAATAAGCATTCAAAGATCCTCTACTCCGGGTGTCAGCCTTGCATATTCAGCCTTGCAAATTCTTGACATCACCGCCACCTTCAATCGCGTTAACAATAACACTGCCGGTGTCCATGATCATAGACCGGAGAACTGCATTGTAATAACGATGAGACGGTACGTATGAGCATTGCAAGCCTATATAAAGTATGTTTTCTCGGGCTCTGGGGAGTCAATTGGCTTCCAAAACCGTGTGGCGGGGCTTCGCAACAACCGCTGTGAGGGAGGCTGATTTTACTCATGCGGTATGTCTCCCTAAAAGCCATCTGAGCAGGGCTAAGCTAACGAGATATAGGTCATTGGCGGCGGCGCGGTAGGATTGGCTATTGCAAGGCAGTTGGCGGGTAGAGATGGGACGAGTACAGTACTTGTAGAACGAAATGGTGGGGTCGGGATGGAAACGAGTTCACGGAATTCAGAAGTGAGTGTTAGGTAATGCACCAGCTCAAGATACACACTGACTTGGTCTCAAGGTAATACACGCTGGGCTCTACTATGGCGCCGACTCCCTCAAGACACAGCTCTGCATCCAAGGCCGACAGATGATGTACGACCTCTGCCAGAAATACTCCATCCCGCACAATAACACGGGCAAATGGATCGTGGCACAGACAGATCAGCAATGGGAAGAACTAGTCAAAGTCCATAAGTTTACCCGCAGCATCGAAGGCGTGCCCACCAACTTCGTCTCCCTGGAACAAGCAGCAAAGCAAGAGCCCGACGTGCAAGCCAAAGCCGGCATCCTCGAGTCCCCCACCACAGGCATCATCGACTCGCACTCGTACATGCAATTCCTGCTCGGCGATTTCCAGGACCGCGGCGGCGACGTCGCGCTCCAGTCCCCCGTCGTCGCCATTACGGCTCTCGGCCAGCACGGCAGCGCTGGCTGGGAGGTAACCACCAGAGATAGATCCTCTGGCGAAGAAAGCACCTTCACGGCCGAAACCCTGATCAACTCGGCGGGTCTAGGGGCTTGTGATGTAAATAACATGGTCTTGCCGCCCAGCAGACACCAAACGCAGTACTATGCCAAAGGAAACTACTTCTCCTACGCCGCCTCCCAGCCCAGCACAAAACACCTCATCTACCCGGCGCCGGAATCCGGTCTCGGCGGTCTCGGCACGCATCTTACGCTCGACATCTCCGGGCGTATTCGCTTTGGACCGGATGTGGAGTGGGTGGATAGTCCTGATGATTTGAAGGTCAATGATGCGAGGTTGCCGCAGGCTGTTGAGCAGATCAAGAAATTTTTGCCCGGCGTGAAGGTGGAGGCTATTCAGGCGGATTATGCGGGAATTCGACCAAAGTTGGGGCATAACTCGGCGGTTGCGACTGGGAAGAGCTTTTTGGACTTTGTGATTAGGAGGGAGGAGGGCTACGAGGGGTTTGTGAATTTGCTTGGGATTGAGAGTCCTGGGCTGACGAGTAGTTTGGCGATTGGGGAGATGGTAGAGGGGTTGTTGTATAGGTGATCGTGACGAGTGATGGGAGATATATGATGTTATGTTGTACGAAATGTTTACAAGATTTAGATATGATATTCTCGGGTTTATATTCAAGCAACATATTCATTTCGTCCTTTCCTGGGCTTGAAGCGTTACTTATTCACATCCTTAATTCGACCCCACACAAGAAGCATAGCTTTGGTCCCCATCTCCATACGCGTCCCCGGAAAAGAACATGCACTTCCTAGGCCCTATAGCAGGTTCCACCATGCGTTCCTTAAGCGCAGCAACAAAATTCTCAAATTCAGGGCTGCTAGTGAGACCGTCATTGTTATAGAGTTGGAAAGTCAATCCGTCGTATTGCCTGAATTGGAGCAAGGGTCTGCGCCACCAGTATGCTGCATAGAAGTCATCGTCGGGGTCCCAGGTGTGTACGGCTTGGTCTGAAGAAGACGATTAGTAAAAGTCTGAGATGGGTTACGTAGAATGAGGAAGAAGTTACGATGGGTCAGCACTTTCACAGCCAGATCTAGCTTCGGTTCGCCTTTGTATTTCAAATCGGAAATGCCCACATCCCAGCTCCACCCGCCTCGACCGACTTGATATCGTTTGTGCATCCTATCCTTGTTGTTCTCGTAGTAGCAGCCGGAGTAGTAGAAATAAATGACTTCTCTTAGCATGGCTGGCTTGTCTTCGGGTTTGGGATCCATGTGAAGCTGTTCCGGGTTATCAGTGATAAGACTAGGAGGGCGGCGAAAGCAGACACTTACAGATTTTCGTTCCCATGGGTTACTAAAATAGTTTACAATGCCGGTCCACAGCTCGTGATTCTTGCCATGTCCAACGTTGTGCGGAACAGCTAATTTCAAATGAGTGATTGAAGACCGCTGGGGTTCGGAAAGGCCGAACAGGAATGCGTCGGCTATTTCAAGGTCTGCGAATTGGAAGGCGGTTTTGGAAAAGAATGTTGTCTCTGCGTCTGGAAGTTCGAGGAGAAGTTGTTTGCAGGCAAGTCTGATGTCGGGATAGTTGCTTGGTCCGGTCTAGAATAGTGAGTGGGTGTCGCTGCAGGTTGTAGGATAAATGGGATTTAAACAGGGGAAGAGCAAATACAGCTTGACTGGAATTTATCTGAGATGTCTCAAAATACATGTTACATGCTCCATCTGTCTGAGAAAAACCTGCAACTTGCATAATCCCATGACTTATGAAACATTCTCTAGCCTTAGGCGAACTTCCCGGTAATCCTCAAAACAGGCCGGAAGATGGAGAGACGAGAAAAGATGACAGGTAAGTAGCGGGTGTAGGAAAGCACGTCCGATGAAGAAAATAAGAACCTTACAGTAGAGCAATCAGCATGATCTCCCAGACCAGGCGGACAAGCTGAACTCCCCGCACCCTTCTCAGCCCTACAAGCATGAAAGCAAAACTTGCTTGACTTCCTCCCTAAAGATGGCCACTCGGATTTTCTGGGAGAAACATGAACAACGTTCCCCAGAACCACCTCATCCCAAATCTTGTCCCTAATCTCTCTGGGCAGAGTCAAAAGAGGAGAATTAGACTGCTGCTCGCATGCCTTCCTGTGAGCTTCGTCCCTTTTCGCCTGGGCGGCGAGGACCTGGGCATTTTGAGCGGGATAGGTGTCAAGGAGAAATTCCTGGAAACCGGAGAGGAGTTCTGGGTCGTGATTAAAGAGGCGGGACACTTGGTTGTAGACTTCCTGGAAGGGACGAGGGTTGGTTTCGTAATCGCAAATGATTTCGTTGAATTCATCGGCGATGTTCCAACGCTGGTCTTGCAGCTGTTCCTTGGGGGTTTGTTAGCTATGGGATTTTACGATATTGGTATTATGGTAAAATGATGAATTTGAGAGGAGGAACTAATCGCTATTTGAAGACGATACCCGTGACTCATGGAGGTGTTGTTCTCAGCTTACCTCGACTTTCTGGCGATAGTCGGATGATTCCATAGTGGCGTGCAATTCCAAAATTATCGAGTTCCAGACTTGGGTGACTTGGGTGACTTGGTAAATGATGAGTGGTCAGTTAGAAAAGAGAATATTGGGAGACTGCGGTACTATTAAGATATGTCGAGGTCAAGAACAAGGCAGCACATCCGTGCACCTTCCTTTTTGAGAAGGCAAAACTACACGGAGTCATGTGCTGACGCGATCCAGGCCGCTTAAAGTGGGGGCCCTCTCTTCACTGCCTATTAGGCAACGTATTGTATATTATTCGCTACCTTACCTTATGCTAGGCTCCAACTCTCCTATGAAGAGAATGCTGGTTCCATTATCTGATAGGTTGTTTTGGTACCCAAGTGATGTACAAGTTGTACAATATCGCTAACGCTTGCACTCCTAACGCCAATGTTCATGTGCCCATTTCTACCTCCCGCTATTGTAACACTAGGCTGGGGAACACTTTCCGACTAGCCGTGTTCACGTGGAATTCGTGAATTCCATCCTCAGCACCAACATAGCTGCATTGGTTAGTCCAGTTCGCACTAACGGCAGAAGTGTACTTACAGTATCCGGCCATCCTGGCTCCAGCTACACCCCATCGTCTCAAAAGACCCATTCCGGAACATACTCCTCATCACACTACTGCGCCCGCCGCGAGACTCCGTTCCAGTTTGATTCAAGTCATCCGAGGGACGCCATGGTTGCCTCAATCGATGCGCAAAGTCTCGTCGATCTTCATCCTCTATTTCAATTCTCAAACGCGTAGACCGGTCAAGAGGGGGTTCCGAAGGGAATCTAGCTCTGTAGAGAGCGTCTATTTCTGCCCAAGGGTTGTTAGGCGAGTCAGTTCCACGAGGCGGTTGACGGGACGACGTTAAAGTCAGGCGTTCGAGAGCGGACGCTGTGTCGTTATTGTTTCTTGGAGTATTAGGTCCCAATGTGTCCCGCTCAATCGCACTTTCTGCGGCGGCTAATTGGATCAAATTAAGCCGCCTGGGCTCCTGCTCAGCTTGAGATCGCCGTTCTCTGTCTTGATTTCTCTCATTGATGAATGATCTGAAGGACGCCGCAGATCGCTCTGGATTAACAAATTCTCTAAGAGCGGCTGGTAGATTTGATGTTGATATTCGACGCTCTGCAGGTCGGGATGTACTTGTGTTTGTTAAAGTCTGAATATCTCTCAATATGCTCAATCTTGATGAGCTTGCTCTCTCTAAACTTTCTCGTGTTTCTCGTGCTTCATTTGCCTCATCCCTTTGACGACGAGCGATTCGATGGGCCTGGAGCACCTCCGATTCTTCGATAGTCAAGGGAGCTTGATGTCTGTCTATCATCTCACGAGTCAAGTGTCTGAGTTGCCTTCTTTCAAGATCCAGTCCCAGATAATCGGGAGTGGTACTATTCGAAGGAGACTCCGCGCGGAATCTACGGAGACGTGGATCTATTGCACCATCATTCAAGCTTGATGTCACAACCACTCTTTCGACTCCTTCGGCATGTGAATCGATCGAGATGACCTGTCTTGAAAGGAACATATTCCGAAGATCTGCAATGGCTATTCTCTCACTGGATTCAGTCCATACAAGAAGATCGAATGGTCCTGGGGAGAACGACATTGCCCGTATTGCTCCTGAGTTTGGACCTGGCCGGGAGCTTGTGAAAACTTTCAGTAATGAATCAATATTTTCGTCCAAAAGTGTCACCGCATCAAATATGGAAATGGCACCGTATTGTGTTGCAATAGCTAGGTACTTGCCCGAGTTTGAGAAGCATGCCGCAAAACTTCCTCTCATCTCGGACTTGTCAGACTGCTTTTGTCCTTCTAGTCGAAGACGACCTTGACTTTCCCATTGATAGCTTTCATCCACAAAGATATCCCCTACCCAATGTGCTTTTCTCCACGCCCTTGTATGAAGGTAGAGATAAGGATCGTCACAGATTGAGACAAGCAAGGTGCCATCCGGAGATAGAAGAGCTCGGTTCACATTATCCGGAAAATTAATTTGTTCTAGGATTTTGGATTCTGCGACATCGAGAATGAAGACCGATTTGTCATTGTTGGAAAGCACAGCAATCGGCATGTCGTATGCGGCTTCTGAGGCAATAGAATTGGGAGACCAAAGCTCAATGCAGTTGACGATCTCTAAGCCGATTTTCGAAGTCTTGGAGGAGAGCGGCCCCCGGAGCCTACGAGACGGGGATAGCAACGAGCCAAATGACGAGGCTTCCCGAGCTGTGGTACGACTTGATGGATCAAGATCAAGAGGCAATCGAGCGTCCGGATCTGTATCTCCTTCGGCCGCAGCTCTCTTATTGTCATCTAAACATACAGCCACATATTTTCCATCATCCCCCCCGCAGCACAACCAGTCCTTCGAGGCAGTAAGGCATCTTGGGGCAAATGATAACGCCGTTATGATCTCGCGTTCGTGCTTCTTGGTATCGAGGCGGATTATCTCGTTTCCACTGGGGTAGTAGACAAAGTTCTGCTGCGGGGAGCTTATGAGGGAGCGCAATTGCCAATGTCTGTATGAATTATTAGAACTGCTGGTTCCCAATTCATAGAGTGGCATACTCGGCCTGTATTGCAGCTCGATAGTATTTCCTGGGCTTTGGGAGGATAAAGTCTTCCGTAGCATTATGTCTAAACCGCGAGTCAGTATACGTGTTTGCGTTGGACAGCCATCTAGCTGGTTGCACAAGCTAAACCTACAAACTTTCCTCTTTGACAGCCATGCTCGCTGCCCAGCGCGTGAGATTCTAGCTTGTAGTGTTCATGAACATTGATACAAGCCTCGGTGGATGGCTAGGCAACCGAAGACAGAAAATGTTCTGTGGTAGGAAGTATATTGCTGATATGAATAAGGTGTATTTAGGAGGTGTTGCCACCGCAGATTCTTACGGTGCTTGATCCTAATAGTTGGATGATATTCGATGTCACCATCACCAACAATCGCGCCTGTACAGTGCTAATCGACGTCAGGAGCAACGGAAGTGGCCAGTGCTCATGTGATTACTGTACGGACATTACGAATCGGTTCGGTCGGTACTGATATGCAGAGTTGCCTGATTTGACAGGTCAACAGAAGTCCATGGAAGACCACGCTAAGGAGCCGGCCAAAAAATTTAAATCATCTTCTTCAACCCGAGTTGTCTTCTTGCATTTCCATCTCCCTTTTAAACCACCACCTTCTCTTTTTCACCACCCATTCCCATCCAAACCGCATCCTGTTTCCATACCTGTCTCTTTATACCGACTACACCTGCAGATATGATGTCCTCCAGATTGGCGCGAGCTGTAAGTTGTAGCCCATCTTGATAGTATCGTCACGTCCATTGACCCTTTCCATAGCTTCCTCGAGCTACATCTTCCGCCACACGATCGCCACTCCTCCGCAAACCTTTCTCATCATCCTTTGTAAGATATAACTCGGAAGATGGCGACAAGAAGATCAGGGGGCCAGTCATCGGTATCGATTTGGGTAAGTCTACATTCCAAAACGCCGCTGTTGATGAAGTAATCGATCGCATGCTAATAAATCCATCTAGGTACCACCAACTCTGCCGTAGCGATTATGGAAGGTCCATCGGCCAAGATCATTGAAAACTCAGAAGGTAGGCAATAAAATCTAATCTAATCACTTCAGCCCCTGACAATCCATAGGTGCCCGCACAACCCCCTCCGTTGTCGCATTTGCCCAAGATGGTGAGAGATTAGTTGGTGTTTCAGCAAAGCGTCAAGCTGTTGTCAACCCAGAGAACACATTATTCGCCACGAAGCGATTGATTGGACGCAAGTTCACCGACGGTGAGGTCCAGCGTGATCTCAAGGAGGTTCCGTACAAGATCGTTCAACACACAAACGGCGATGCGTGGGTTGAGGCACGAAACCAAAAATACTCTCCATCCCAAATCGGTGGCTTCGTCCTACAAAAAATGAAGGAAACTGCCGAGGCTTACCTCACGAAGCCCATTCAGAATGCCGTTGTCACTGTTCCCGCTTACTTTAATGACTCTCAGCGCCAAGCTACCAAGGACGCTGGTCAAATTGCCGGTCTCAATGTTCTTCGTGTGGTCAATGAGCCAACTGCCGCTGCTCTTGCTTACGGCTTGGAGAAGGACGAGGACAAGATCATTGCAGTATACGATTTGGGTGGAGGAACCTTCGATATCTCGGTCCTCGAGATCCAGAAGGGCGTGTTCGAGGTCAAGTCGACCAACGGTGATACCCACTTGGGTGGAGAGGATTTTGATATCCACTTGGTCAGACACCTTGTGCAGCAATTCAAGAAGGACTCTGGCATTGATCTGACCGGTGATCGTATGGCTATTCAACGAATCCGCGAGGCCGCCGAGAAGGCCAAGATTGAGCTGTCCTCTTCTATGCAGACCGATATCAACCTTCCTTTCATCACTGCCGACTCGTCCGGACCCAAGCACATCAACTCCAAGCTCTCGAGATCACAACTCGAGAAACTCGTTGACCCTCTCATTTCCCGAACTATCGACCCTGTCCGCAAGGCCTTAAAAGATGCCAATCTCCAGGCCAAGGACATCCAGGAAGTTATCTTGGTCGGAGGTATGACCCGTATGCCAAAGGTCAGCGAGTCTGTCAAGAACATATTTGGACGTGACCCTGCCAAGTCTGTCAACCCAGATGAGGCTGTTGCCATGGGTGCCGCCATTCAGGGTGGTGTTCTTGCCGGTAACGTCACCGATGTCCTGCTTTTGGATGTTACACCTCTCTCTCTCGGTATCGAGACCCTCGGTGGTGTCTTCACTCGTTTGATCAACCGAAACACCACTATTCCCACCAAGAAGTCCCAAGTCTTCTCAACGGCAGCTGATTATCAAACCGCCGTCGAGATCAAGGTTTACCAGGGTGAGCGTGAACTAGTCCGTGACAACAAGATGCTTGGCAACTTCCAACTTACCGGTATCCCACCTGCTTCCCGGGGTGTCCCACAGATTGAGGTCACTTTCGACATTGATGCTGATGCGATTGTCCACGTCCACGCCAAGGACAAATCTTCAAACAAAGATCAATCTATCACCATCGCTTCAGGATCCGGTCTTTCCGACTCGGAGATTCAAAACATGGTTGACGACTCCGAGCGATACGCAGAATCCGACAAGGAGCGGAAGAGCGCTATCGAGGCTGCCAACCGTTCAGACAGCGTCTTGAACGATACTGAGAAGGCTCTGAACGAGTTCGCCGATAAGCTTGACAAGACTGAGGCTGACTCCATCCGTGAGAAGATCACCACTCTCCGCGAGTTTGTTAGCAAGAGCCAATCTGGCGAGGGCAGCGCCACCGCCGCCGAGTTGAAGGAGAAAACCGACGAGCTCCAGGTGGCGAGCTTGAGCCTTTTCGATAAAATGCACAAGGCCCGCGCCGAGTCAGGCGAGGCTCAATCATCAGGAAACGCTGGTGAGGCAAACCCCACAGAGGGCGAGGCCAAGGACGGTGAGAAGAAGCCGTGAAAAGCCATTTAGAGATAGCATTTTCTTTTGACATTTGCAGCGGTTTTGGGCGGGCTCAACTAGACTTTGCGGTCATGTAATTATTGTACTCATACGTCGCACGTGGCGACTATTCTCTGTTGTCATACCTACATGCTTTATTACTGCTTTTGGGCAAACGGCGTTGGAGCGCGCATTGCTCTGCGCTAGGAGCCAGCGTTTAGAGCTTGTGCGGTGGAGACTTGCACAGAAAGGGGTATACTATAGCTGTATAAAATAGGATAAGACGAATAATATGACCTCTCCTCTCACACCCACTTCATGGCTACCAGTTCCTCTAGTGATCAGTCGCTGCATGCTCAGCACGCGCCATACAATGTAGCAAACAATACGCAGGAAGGATTGCAAACCAAGAAACTGAATCCCGCCTATTTCATGGGGTAAATTAGAATTGAATGAATCTGTTGCACTTTGTAATTCCATAGCATGTCATCCTTGATTTATCTAAGATGGTGTTCTCCGATATGTTCTTATTCACTTAGTCCTGCCATGTTTGAGCACCATTTTGGCATTATTATTTCAAGTTTCAAAGTACATATACCTAGATAGAATATACTCTTTGTCGGCTCAATGAACCATTGAAAAGATCCGTAGAATGGCAGTTTCTTCCAGAATAATCAACATTGTACTCGAGGGCTGCAGCTTGGCTTGGGCTGCGTTGCTTTGGTGGAGAAGAGACGAGGTGAAGTGGTAGCGCAGCTCCACCACAGTACAAGTAAATAAATGCAACGGAATAGGTAAAACTAGGTACTACATTACAATCCTATTACACGTTACACACATAATGAGTAATCCAATAAGAGGCGTCCTGTGTGTGGCGAAGAAATCGTATTGTGACTCTTATCAGTCAAGTTATCCGCAATCAATAAGTCACGTGTGATAAATGTGGACTAGCGAAATCGCGCACCACCAAACCAACGATTTTTCAACTTGAAGGCACGATACCCAGACACGACTTGATCTTTTCGAAAACACTGAAATAATTCTCTGCAAAAGATACCAAATCAAATCAACGCGTTCAACGCAACCAAAATCTCCCGAAGATGGCAACTAAGGCCATCCCCACCAAGTAAAACCCCTCTCTTTCTTCACCTGCTACCAACCCTCTAACATTTCAACAGGGGCGCCGACTGGGCTGATGATGAAGACCTCGATGATACCGTAGATGCTTTACCTCCAAACACTACAACGACCAACAAGGATGGTACCAAGACGATTGTGACATGGCGATTCAACGACGATGGCAAGAAGGTCAAGACCACCCGCCGGATACGCTTTACTACACACAAAGAAGTTGTCAACCCTCGAGTGGCAGAGCGGAAGCAGTGGGGCAAGTTTGGATTATCGGCCAAGGATGCAGCAGGACCAACAGCTGATACAACTTCGTATGGCACCTCACTATATGTCATTGAATAAAAACTAATCTCATTCTTCAGGGTCGGCGAGAACATCATATTCAGACCAAGCTCCAACTGGCGAAAAGATTCGAAGGAAGAGAAGACCGAGGCCGGAAGCATGAAGGAGAAGCTTGAGGGCAAGAAGGTCAAATGTCGTATCTGTAACGGAGAGCATTTCACAGCGAGATGTCCCTTTAAAGACACCATGGCACCTGTTGGAGAGGAGGGCGCAGCGGATCCGGCTGCTGGACCAGCAGATTCTGTTGCGGATGCCGCTGGTGGTCTTGGAACAGGAAAGAGCTCATATGTGGCACCTCACTTACGAAATGGTGGGGCGGGTGCTGGTGCTGGAGACAGAATGGGTGGTGGCAAGTATGAGCGAGATGACTTGGCTACGCTTCGTGTCACAAATGTAAGATCCCATTACCTTACCATGTTCATCCTGTTACGTACTAATTCACTATCTAGGTCTCGGAGATGGCAGAAGAACAGGAGTTGCGGGATATGTTCGAGCGCTTTGGACGTGTGACAAGAGTCTTCCTTGCGAAGGACAGAGAAACTGGTCTTGCAAAGGGCTTCGCGTTCATTTCATTCCAGGAGAGAACAGATGCTGCGAAGGCGTGCGAGAAGATGGATGGATATGGATTCAAGCATTTGATCTTGAGAGTCGAGTTTGCAAAGAAGGCGGCGGCTTGATTACATCCAAGGCCAGGTGTATTGTACAGAGCTATTACGAAGACATGCCGAATTCTTCCCCTAATGGTTATGAGGCTAAGAAATGGCTATAGGAGCCACCAACTAGCTCGCAATAGAGAGTTAGCTTCATATATCAGGCAATTCACGACCTTTAGTCAGTCACCTGAGGACTTCAAAATCCGAAACGTTCCTTTGAGGGCTTCTCGGTAACTCCCCTCATCCATCCCCCCTTTCAGGCCCGGTCCGAGTATCCCTGTGGATTCTAGAATGAAAATGGGTGCCTATTTTAACATCTCCATGTTCTCGTTTCACGTTTCACCCACATGAACTCGGATTAGAACCCCCGCCAAGTGCAGATTTTCATTTTGCGCTGAGTCAGTCACAGTCAGCCCCATTTTGTTAAAATGCCCCCAAGTTTCCAACGTGAGATGGGAGAGGACAGCCCCTTTGCGGGGTATCGCAACGCAAGTACATGCGCGATCGTGCATGCGTTTCCTGTCAATTATTTTATAACGGCCTCATGGGCTGACAAACAGACCCCAAACAACACATCATGTATATTTAGCAAACATTCCGAAGGTCCTGGTCCGAATCCGAATCCTTGATGTCGAGTGGCAGGCTCGGTGCAGGCTCGGTGCAGGCATCATCAGGCTATACTCAATCTCGAAGGTATGGTGGCGTGCTTCCGATTTCACACAAGATCTACAAATCCTTTATCTTGCTCCAACACGGGGGATGCAGCTCCCAGCTGAGTTCTTGCTGATGTTAACTAATCTGGCCAATGAAGAATTATCTGACGTTCTTCTCGCTTGAGGCTATTTATGACTTTTGATTGGGTACTGGGGATACTTGTTAAAGAATGCCAATGATACCTTATTTCTAAGAGCCTCGTCGAGGCCAGGAAACCCGGGGCGCAGTGAGAACCTCATCTCAATTCCACTTGAATAGCAAGAACTCACTCAGAAGCCTCCGTCCGGTAAAGGTCGTCTTAGGCGAGCCTGCGTCTGTGTTGAATTCTTTCTACGGCATTTCACATCACTCGGCCAAGTCATCGATCTTTGTTGTCTGGGTGTAGAAGGCCAGGCAAGGCAAAGGGTTTGTGAAGTAATGCAGTTGCCTCCGCCCGAGGTGCTTGCTGCTCTCCCAAAGCCGAATTATGTCGACCCCGTCACGAGAGGTGATGCCAAGGTCATTGTCAACGTTGTCTTATTCACCATCTTGCTGAGCTTCCTTGGGCTTCGCATCTATACGCGAACATATCTGAGGAAGTTCTTTGGGACTGATGATATTCTTATCTTGGTTGCGCTGGTACACTTCCCCGCCTTGCCTTGCGCCGATCTTTGTGTACCCTATTAACACTCGAGATAGATTCCCACTTCCGTCTTCTTTATCATCAGTGTGCTGGCGGACACAAAGTTCCACTGGACTCGCCACTCTGTAAGTAATTGAAGGGGAGTTTGCTACGGAGTAGGTGGACTAATGTAGTCAGAATGATATACCGCTCTCTGAAATCCCCCGGGGGTTGAAGATCGTCCTTTGTACCGAGTTGATGTTTGCAGCGGCATGTACGCTGACAAAGTTGTCTATGTTTGTATTTACCTATCGTCTGCTCTCGTCTTCTAGGCGACTTTGGCGGAGAGTCACTTCCACTGCAATTGCCGTGGTCTCATTGCAGGGTGGCATTTTTTGCATTTCTGTGATCTTCCAGTGCCGGTCAGTTACTTCTTATTGTTTCTATTTGGTTGCACTTATACCAAAGCTGGCACAGTTCGCATTCTTTCAAAGTCATCTCGACAGTTACAACTTATTTTCCATACTAACGCCCTTTCCAAACCTAGGCCGCCCTCACATTACTTTAGAGTAACCATTGACTCGCAGCCAGAATGCATTAATGAAACCTGGTCTCTCCTCGTGGCGGGTATAATCAATACCTTCACAGACTTTGTTGCAGTAGCACTTCCCATCCGGACGGTCTTGTCCCTTCAACTACAACCCAAGCAGATCTTTCCAATAGTGGTCCTCTTCTGCTTCGGCTTCCTGTCCTGCTGTTGCGGCATCGTCAGGACCTACTATACCTACAAAGTATCTACGAGCTATGATCAGGTCTGGGATTCATATCCGGTGTGGATAACTGCCGCTTTGGAGTTATATATTGGAATTGTATGTTTGTTTATTTTTTCCCTTCCCCCAATCACACAACATCGCAACCCCTTTCCTAATTCCCATACTTAGATCTGCGCCTCAATCCCCGCCACAAAACCCTTCTTCTCCACCATCCTGCCCCACATCTTCGGCACCATCGACCCCATCTCGGGCCCCTCAGCCTACAACTACGCCTCGGCCTCGGCCTCGCGGCAACTAAACCACTCCCGCAGCGCCAAGATGTCTAGTCCAGACACCGAGGCCGAGCACGGCGAAGAACTACTGAACCTCGAGAAGGCGCTGGGGAGCAGGAACGATAAGGGTGTGGCGTTTAGCACGACTACGATTACGGGGGGTCGGGGCGAGAGCGAGACGGAGGCGCCTGAGGAGTATCTGAGGATACGGCAGACGGTCGATTATGTGATGGGGCAGGGGAGGAGATGATGAATAAGTGGATGGGTGGTTAAAATGTGCATGTGCAAGGAGTATGGGAGGGGAGGGCATAATAAAATGGAGTTTTGGGGGTGGGAAATTGTATATATATACTGGTACGCACATGGACCTTGGATCTGCTTGGAAAATGACACCTTACGTGCTTTGGGATTTGCGCATATGGTTATAGAAGATGGAATGGTTTCGAGCGATTATACGTCAGCATCAAGATACCTACTTAATATTTCTCTTCACATTTTCCTTGAATTCTCGTGGCTAGACATCTATCTCGTTGTGCATACAGGTAAAGCCTCTTAGGGGAAGCCGGTCGCTTTTGCGGAATAGAGGTAATTAAACCCAGGAGATAGTTGCTTAAACTCTAACTTCTAGAATCGAATTCCACTCGCTCGTTTCTAAGCGAAGAAGAAAGGAGATTAACATAGACTGTCAAACGTAGATATAAAAGAAATCCAGGTTAGAACCGCAGAAGTAGAATGATGACAAGCTGCTATGGTACTATGAGCTCCTTTCTTCTCGGTTTCTTGATTGGGAAGTGACAGCTTGAATGTTGCTGGACTTCAGACGTATTTGGAATATAGGCCTGCATTTGAAGAACGAAGGCAGAGAAGGGACCCAGGCTGAATTTTGTAAACTCAAGAGTGAATAGGGAATTCGTTCGTCATGAGATTGTGTCACCCAAGAAAGAGAGAAAGGGCCGACCTGGGACAATCAAGAAGTGTCAAAAAAAATGTCCCTTAAGTCGCTTTGTTGCATTCTGATATAACTTCCTGTTCGTCAAACCACACTACAAAGATCCTCCCCGCTGCTCTATTTACGGATATTCATCATCCCAAGTTACTCCTCACCAACCAAGTTAGTACCCTCTCTCAATCCCTCAACAACAAGATCGTGGCCCTCTGCCCGACGGTAGATGTCCTTGACATCATCGGTCGTAGTCTCGAAGTGGCTGGTAGCGTCGTAGCTCTTGGAGATGAAAATGTTGTCGTTTACTCCGCTTTCCAGTGGCTCATACAGCGGAATGGAAGGTCCCTGATACTGTTAGTTTCTGGGTAATAGTCAAGAGAGAATGGAGGTTACCATGAACTTCTCTTCAATTCGTCCGAGACGTTCAAAACCGGGTGCGAGTTCAAGATGGTGGTTGGCTGAGGTCTCAGCAATGGTGGAGACAATAGCGATGTAATATCCTTTCGGGCAGACATTGTGGGCGCTTGAAACGACAGCAATATAAATATCTAAGTTGTTAGTCTTTAAACGCGAAAGCCAATCTTAGCTAACATACCATTTTTACGTCCAACTTGAGATTGGGGAATGATCAGCTGACAGGAGTCGCTGTTATCCGTGCCGGCAAGAGGATGGTTCAAGATACAGATGGCCTTCAGGAGTTGTCCGGTTACCTGAGCCTTCCCGGGGAAGTAAGAAGGATCTGCAAGAATCTTCTTGCACTTGGTGGTGAACTTCATTGGCTCCTCTCCTCCCCTGTCCTGCATGGTGGCCTTGATTCCCACTGCCTTGGTACCCTCATATAGGACCTCGTCAATGTTGGTGTTTAGCATGTAGGTTCCACCATAAATGGCGGAAAGGCGAGCAAAGCCTTGTGGCAGCTCTCCAAGACCGTAAAGGGGGTAGATGTATGGCGACTTTCCGTATCGAGACACAGAGTTTCCGTAAAGACGGATACGCTCGATGGTCTCTGGGGCGGTACCCTTTTCACTAATGTAGCTGTCGGTTTGGTAAAGGGCCATAGCGTGACCAATGAAGTCGCGAGTACCAGCCTCGAGCCCGAATTTGTCATATACGTCCTTCATTGTGCAGGTGTTGATGTTGAGCCCTGTGGGGGATTAGCAGATACTCCGTCAAATAACCAATACGTGTATATACCCTTGTGGCTTGCAGAGTCTGTAGTATCGAATGTTCCAACCCACTCAATGAAGCTCTTCATGCGTCTCTTCTCGAAGATGCCCATCAAGGAGGATCTAAGCGCCTCCCCCGCATCTGAGGGAACCTTTGCAACGGTAGCCTTTGCACCAGAGCCTTGTTGCACATAGCTTCCAGCTACTTGCTTGAATTCGAGGTATCTTGTGACATCGGTGGAAACGAGGATGTTCGTCAATTCGCCGCAGGACATCAGGAGCTTGGGGACGAGGTCGATGTTCCAGTCGTTGACGCGTCCGTACTTCTTCCATGGTTCCTCACCCTTTGTATAGTTCCCGTACTTCTTGAAGAGCTGTAAAGAGTTAGAGGAGTGAGTAGAGGGTATAGGAGCGGGGTACGTACAGTCTCAATATTTACAGAAGCTGCTTCACTGTTCGTTTGTTAGTTTGGTTGAGGACAAGGATGAGGAGCAGTGGACTCGTACCCTCCATAATGGTCATTGCGGTCGATATGCAATACTTTCTTGCCTTTGACACTGAGAACACTGGAAAGCTTGTCAGCTGGTAAGTCTGCAGTCCCAATCCCCAAGCTGCATACCCAGAAAGCACACATTCAGTCAAACCTAATTGCGGTCAGCTACCTCGATCTCGATGCCCCTCAGTGCGGGGTCGTTGCATACCTGTTCCAAGGACAATAACATCGTATTCGGGGGCGATATCATCCATGGCGATGTCAGGTGAAGAGTGTCTATCAGGGAGAGGCACAAGAGAGCTCTTAGATTGGGATGCTTGGAATATTCGGTGAGGGCAAGCTAAAGTTGTGTCTTGCTTGCAGTGTTATCGCTGGTGGTTGGGCTCGCTAAAAGGTGTGCTTGTCTCAGTGCACCAAATGTTTATGCGGCTAGGATAGTTGTATCAACAAACTAAGCTTGAAATGATTGACATACTTAATACAAACAAAATATGCGTGGGCAGATATAGTACAATTCTTTTTTACAGGGTCTACTCGCAGATGCATGTTCCGATCTGATATTCCAGCTCATCAGTAACCTCAATCCCTTTTACAACCCCCATAATTGATGGCCTAGGCCCGCATATATCTACAAATGTAAACCCAATGTGTGCACGCCCCTGTACCTTCGTATGTCACCTTAAGCGTTTGGCTGATTCTTCACCTCTGGCTTCGCTTCTGGCTCGAGCTGGTTGGGCGCTGCTCCGGTTTCTGGGGATAGTTCGTACTCCGACTCGTCCGTTAAAGCATCCTCTTCTTCAATGAAGTCCACTGGCACATAAGCTGGACCATCCCCCGAGAGGTTGACCTCCGGGTCCTGCTGTGCAACCTCCTCTGCCTCTCTCCAAGAATAATAGCGCTCTGTCAGGGCCTGCTTGATCCCTCGCATAGTAACTCTCACCTAAGATGACAATTAGCACATGCCCACTCCATATGTTCCCACACAAGGAAGACTCACAGCACGATCTCTCGCCTCACTCTCAAAATCACCATATCCAGCCTCCAGCCTACGTCTTTCATAAGACTCCGTGGAAATTCTATTTCTTTCCTTACAACACACCCACCACAGCGAATGTAGATCCTCCCAACTCTTTTGCCTCAGCTCCTCCACAGCCCACGATCTCCCATGCGCGTTATCCTCCTCTGGCGTGTTCATAGGCTTGTCTCTGCTGTGGAAAAACTCCCACAGTCCATGATCCTTAGCGACTTCCACTTTGGAGCGCTTCTTCGGGTCAAGTACGGGTTTGGGGAGTGGTGCCTTGGAGACTGATACCGGCTGGCGTAGGCCGGTACGCCTTTGCGTGGAGACTCCTCGTAGGGGGTTGTTGTCTCGGGGGTAGAGGGAGCTGGTGGTACTAGAGAAGGGGGAGCTCTGTTGAGTTGGGACCAGCATTGAGGGTAGGAGGAAGGTCGGGGGGGTTTGCGATATCCTGCTGGGCTTCAGCAGCCGCCTGGCTACAGGCCGTATAGTCGTAGATGCCGACATTGTGGATGTAAATATACAATCGCAGTGCTCCTGGCTGGCTGGCTCACTTCGCGAGTACGACGAGTACAAGAAATATTTCTACACGTGTTTTGAAATTCGGCCCCCGTAGGATATAAAGTACGGCGCCGCAATAGCACCATATACACAAAAACCTGGTGGATCATCTAGATCTCCAGGGCTCAAGCCACCAACACTTCACATGACGGATGTTACACAAGAAATTCGGGGAATTCTTTTCTGCTCGTCGCTTTTACAACCCAAAGGTTTCACATGCCTTCGGGTGGCAAAACGCCTTTTCATCTTCTGGTAACGCCAAGAACCAATGAGTCCCCATTCCGCCCCTCTTTCTCAACGGTTCAGTACAACCTTGCAGGAGGCGAAGGCCAAAGGTTATTTCAACTGTCATGTACGTATTGAAGTAGAGGAATATGATTCTGTAAGTACTTGTCAAAAGCAAAAAGTGATGAATGCAACGCAGTATGACCAAGTTATTCAAGGTAGAGAAATTCATCCAATCATCACAAATTATTATTTCTGGTACTTCTATCTTTGTAATACACATGGTGCTGTTTAGACCGTTGCTCTTGCGTAACCCAATATGCAGGCGTCCTAAACTCAACGAAATTGTGACTCAAAACGCCTGGCTAAACTAACATCCTTCAAATGAGACAGTCTGATTACATTGACTCCTCTTCAGTGGCTGACGTGTGCAGAACTAAACCCTTAATTCAATCCAATACCCGGCTCACTGTTGACCCAGAACCAGCGCAAAGTTGCCAATACTTTCACCACAACGGCTTTACAGAAGGAATGCAAATCCAGCAGCAACGGCACCAACGAGGCCATGGATCGAATTGGCGCCAGCCGCGTTTGGTGTGCTTGATGCAGCACCTGCTGAGCCGGTGGAAGTTGACGATCCCGAAGAGGACGAGGCAGAGGCAGAGGCGTTCAAGCTGCCAGATGCGATACTAGATCCCGAAGAAGCTCCAGTTCCAGATGGTGACGAAGAAGCAGAAGCAGAAACAGACGCAAATGATGTGATTGTGCTGCTAAGCTCACTTGTAGAAGATAAAAGTGCTGATGAAAAAGATGCTTGCGATGAGGAGCCAGACGCCACGGATCCGGAAGCTGAGCTGACAACGGTAGTTGGGGATGAAACTGCGGCTGAGCTCGTAATTGCGGTGATCGTGGCACTGGACTGAGAAAAGCTTGAAGCGTAACTTGACTGCGCAAAGCCTGAAGCAGTGCTAGAGGCGGCTGTTGTGGACGCTGCTGAGTTCAGCTTCAGATAACTCGGAGAGTATGTCGCTGTCCCTGAATAGGCAGCA
The DNA here is from genome assembly GCA_007825325.1 of Lachnellula cervina. Classification (NCBI taxonomy): domain Eukaryota; kingdom Fungi; phylum Ascomycota; class Leotiomycetes; order Helotiales; family Lachnaceae; genus Lachnellula; species Lachnellula cervina. Next base: position 27,675 of record QGMG01000016.1, on the reverse strand, counting down.
CAACCCGGGACTGTTGTCTTGGGGGGAGCACGACCGCCGCCGCAGTCAACAAAAGCGCAGATTTCGCCACTTCCTGGAACATAATAGAGCACAGATGCCTCCCCATATACGTCCTTCGTCAAAGAAGAGACGCAACCCGACAAGTCAGTCTTGGCTGCGGCGACAGCTGCCAATGCGACGATGAAAAGCGATGAATACATTTTAGGTAGGACTTGTAACGACAGTTGACGCGAAAAGGCGATATTGCAAGTTTTGGAGATGATTGAGAAATTAAGCTTAAAAGAGAGGCTCTGAACGAAAGTGTGAAGTTGGTTTCTTAATTAGGTCGTAGAGAAGCAGATCAGAACCAAAGGAAAAATTTGACGTCTTTAAAGATATTAGTGCGGCGAAGCATCGCTTAAGCGACCAACAAAGCCTGGAGTTAAAATTAGATATGAGTTCCTCACGTGCACTTCCTATTTCGGAAGAGCCTTGGCAGCATTGAATATGGAGAGGGGACGGGGCATCTGGAACTCTACTACTTGATCAGTGAGTAGAGGATTTATCATGGGAATGATAGCAGACGCTAGAGGAATTGCATGTCGTGAAGAAAGCTGCTTCAGAGGAGTTTTCCATCTAGACAACTATAAACGACAATAATCAAAACGATATGCATAATAACCGGAAAACTTGTTTAGAAAGTATATTTGAAAGTACCGTATTTGCAAGTGGCGGATAACGAGAAATTTTAACGTGTTGCTGTGTTATTAATGTGCTCTTGAGATATCTAAAGTCCAACTATTGGCATACCTGTGTAAATTGAGAAGTTATATAAGCAAAAAAAAATGCTTACTCACATTTCCTGGGACAAAAGAAAACTCCAGGTACCGTACAAAATGTTGGATTTCTGAAGAGATGAAAATATAGCTTCTACCTCTGGTCCTGTGTAGAGAGACACGAGAGCCTCGATCAAAGCAGCGGGTCGGCGTGTATATGCAATCCGACCCCAGAACATTTGTGGCGCCATTAAAGACAGTACATGACTCGGGTCACCTTATGGCAGCGTCCTTCCGTAAGTTCTTCGCGTACACTTGCGTTGCGCTCGACTCGAGCGGAAACAGCGCGCATTCAAAATTCACAACTCCTTCCAGGACTTCCGGGAAGAGTTGCACGTTGACAGCCAGCCCCTGGAAATATCTCGTTTTATGTGCGCAACCGGTCCTTGGTGCTTGCTTGAAGTTTAGCGCCCCCTGGGGTGACGAGTAAAACTTGAATTGCTTACTGACCGTATCGTGATTCGTGGGTGGACGACACAATTACCGGTTTCCAAGGAGCAGTCCGAAGCACTTTCAGCCTTCCGTAGGGATGTCGTTCAGTTTAGGAACAGTGGAAACAGTGGAAACAGTGGGAACCAACCACGTGTCTTGGCATTTCTTTCGACAGCGGTTGTATCGCAGATGAGGCTTTGATGATTCGATAAGTCTTTCAAAATTGTATGATCTACATTGGATTTTGTTGGCTTGAGAAGGTTGGCACGAGACATGGCAGGTTCCTGGGAGAAATAATGAGAACGTTTGCGGAAACGCCGAGTTCGGTGTTGGTCAGATTATTGGATTTATTCCTTGCCATGATGAAGCAAAGCAACGCGTGGAAGTAAGTAAATTCTCGTCAAGTCGCGACTCCCAAGCAACTTCAAGGTGAAGATCTTCTTCAGGATGACATCCAAACTTGGCATTGGTTTCTTGATAAAGCTACAATTGCGTGGCCTTCGGAGATAGCTTCATATTGGAAATAGCGCCTAGGAGTTACGGTATTTATAAAAAGATTCCGGGGGAAATTCGGCAAACCTTTGAATATATGAATAAGATACCTGGGCTTCTTGTGCAAGGCACAAGATTTCTGACATTGGAAAAGCATAGATTGATATAAACTTACTTATCTTTACAAGTGATTTGAGATTGTTGTCGAACTCCGTCTATCGTTAATATTAATATCTATAAAAGACATTACTCAAGTACCGTACTTTTGAGTCTTGCCCTAAGGTGCGGCATTCTTCCGGCTGGTGCGTATCGCTGGCTGCGCTATTGGATGATGAGGCATCCCGAGGTCTTCCCTGCTCGCTCCCTGTCGTCGATAAGTTGCCGTAAAGATTTTTTCCCGTGAGTGAGTATTCAAGCGGCAAGCCAGCCTCACCGAAGAATATCTCGAGTCTTGACTCTTGACATGCTGATGACGCGAGCACGATTAATCCCTTCGTACCCAGGTAATCATCAGGAAGAAAAAATTCTCTGCAAAACGTCGCCACTAAGCGGCGAATGCTAGGGTCAACGTCTCAAAAGTGGCCACTACTGTCCAGAACTTAAGGCTTGCACAGAAAACAGCACATCTTTGCATTTACAGAACAGGACAGGCAACTTGGCAAGGCTACTAGTAGTAGTAAGGGCGGCCTTTGCCATTTCGCTGAGCCAGTCACGCGTTGTTCGGCATACTTGCCGAATGATAATATTAATAGACGCAGTCAACAGACAACTCGACACCATCCGTCATGATCGGGTGTCCCAAGCGGCACTGCAGATTGGAGGAAACTTATCCTAATACAGTAATCCGGGTTCCCTCTGTCATCTTTGTTAGCACATCGTCGTCGAAGACAGCATAAGCCAGCTCAAGTGCATCCGCATGTATTTGCCTACTCAGCAGGCAGCTTGAATAATCAGAGGAATGGTTAGAAAGAAAGATAAGGCCGGCGAAGATAAACGGTGAAGATAAAATGTTAGCTGCTTTTCTACGAGCTAATAATCAAATACTTTACCTTACCGCTTATGAGTTCCGTGCTAAAATAGCTCCTGCCGGACTCTTACGGCCTTTCTCGGTTTCATTCTTATTACCGGTATCTCTCTCTTGCACTCGCGGGCTTGACGGGACGGTGTACCTCAGTTGAGAAAAGGCTGCTATCGAATCATGGAATGCAAAGCTGCTTGCCGCTGTGATCGAGAACATGGTCCTACATCGAAAGTGCCGCGTAGGGGTGCTCACCGTTAGGCCATTCTCAAAACCTCCCACCTTGTGCGAGAGGTTCTTGAATCTTGTATTATTCAGAATATCGGTAACTATAGCATAGAACCGAGAAGATGGAAGGCTATAAAAGGCTTTCTAGGCCTGTCCATGCTTCCCTCGGGACCGCATGGCCTAGTGTTTGCAAATTGTAGCAAGCTTAGGTATACGGTAGTAGTATTTGATATCAATATCCTAACAATAAGATAATGTTTCTTCGTAAATGTCGGCAATGTGGGCGGATGGATGGATGATGGATGGACTGATTATTCCATCTTGAACCTCAAACAGCAGCGTCGTGGCAGTGATGTACGGTACAGTACTGTACTGGCGCTTGCAGTCTCTGTGTTTGTTCGAGAAGTCCAACTCGCATACTGTACGAGTACGGTACGCTGAAAGGAGTACGTACCTGCCCGGCCTTCACACTCTCTCTCCGAGTCTCCCTCTCTCTCACACTCACTCCTACGCACACGCAGCAGCCCGAGTCGCGCAAAGGAGCAAGCCATCCCAGGTGACTCGGAATCATGGGCAGGTTCAGGGTGCGGTGCGCCATCGTCGGCTATCGGGGCGCGGTGAATTAGTTAATGCTGGGCTGTCTGTCTGTCAGGCAAGGATGATGAATGATAACTGACTGAGCAAAATGCTGCAGCTCGCTACAGCAGGGTAGCTTAGGGCGGCATGGAAAGGCGAGAGCGAAAAAGGTTCTTTCTCTGCCTCGCTCGTCAACTCTTGTCCAACTCGAAGTTCTTCTGTTCCTCTCAAACGAAGAACTTTTTGTAAAGAAAATCTTCTTCGTGAAGATTCCAACAACCCAATAAATCCCCTGCATCTCTGTCGCAACACCGACCACCAGCAAAGAAAAGCAGGCACACTTCTTACTTACCACCTGCACTGCACCTACAAGGCAAGGTCAACACCACCTACCCACTCAATCGACGCGTGCTTACCGGTATCGTCTTTTCTTCTTTCGTTCGACCCTCCCCTCCCCCTCCCAGCTTCTCGGTTGTCGCGGCCCCATCTGTCCCGCCGTACGTGATCGCCTCAATTCGCAGAGACAAAAGCAAAAGGTCTCCACCAGCGCGTTTATTTCCCGCCCACCTTTGGGACCACAACAACGGATAAAGTCTCGCTGGCTCCACTTAACCCTCGAAACTTCCTACTACCGACAAAGAAAGAAAGAAAGAAAGCAAACATCTTGAGCTTCAATCAAAACAAATCTCCTCTTCGATCTTTCTCTCGGTGGTGCGCAACAGACCTTTGCCGCCCGCACCTTCCGTAGCCTGTGCTGTCCTGAATTGAATACTCGATACAGCAGCAAGCGGTGCCGTCAGCAAAACAAAAAAAAACCTTTCGAGGGGCAGCTACCCACCTCTACCGCCGTCCTTCAATCAACACCACCCCTCCAGACTCCTCGTCGATAAGCGCGCCAGCGATTATTGCGACCGTGCCAATTGGCATTTATCACGTCCCAATCTACGAAAAGCTCTCTTGTGACGTGACCCGTGACGTTGCGAGTTGACGACATCGGCTTTGGATGGTGTCGACATCACAACAAAACTAGATCCGTTATACTATGGACTCCTCCCAATACCACGCGAATTCCTTGAGTAACACCAATTCGCCATATCAATCTCTACCCAACGTCTCGCCGCATCAGCTGCAACACAACTCGTTACCCCCGCTCCAGGGCCCCCAGCACGCCGCAACCATGCAGCCTATGTACGGCAGTGCGCCTCATACCCCGAGAACACCGGCCACTCCAAACACTCCAGGCTCCGTGAACAACATGGCCAACTTCTCGCAGATGGGTGGACAGCAGTCAAGAGGTTATTCCCAGATGATGCCCAATAATGGCTACCAGCAACCACCTCAACAATTCAGAACATCGTCCTCAATGATGCCGCAATCTTCTACCGCCATGTCCCATCCCCAACCCATTGCCCCTGCTCCAGCACAGAGCCGTATGCCCCAGGCCTTAAGACCTATGCCACCAAACGGTATGCATATGGGACAACCTATGGGATCGCCTTATGGGCAGAGCATGATGATGCAAGAGATGGACCCGCCAACTCATGTTGTAGGCTCACAAGGCCGAAGAGGTATTCTTCCGAGTGCCCCAGGCAGACCTGCTGTCACTGCAACTGGGACTGGCTCAACTAAGAATGCCATGATTCCTGCTAAAGATGCTGACGGGAAATTCCCTTGCCCTCACTGCACTAAGACTTACTTGCACGCAAAGCACTTGAAGCGTCATCTCCTCCGACGTAAGCCCATTCCTTTTTTCCATATGCTGAACGATCTAACCTAGCACAGACACTGGTGACCGCCCGTACATGTGTGTCCTCTGTAGAGACACCTTCTCCAGAAGCGACATCCTGAAGCGTCACTTTCAAAAATGCTCCATCCGTCGCGGAAACCCTACAGGAGCTAGTCATCTTTCTCACGCCCAAGCTCACTTGAAAAAGTCACACCCGGGTCCACACAAGAGCACACCTTCAATGTCAAGTGAAAACGATATTATGAGCTCCAACGGGATGAACAGCTTAGCCGACCCTGCTCTTCACCCATTCGGCGTTATTGCAGACGGAAGCGTGCCAGACGCGGGCTCCAACCTGACCAGCGAGCAGGCGGAGCAAATACGAAATGGCAGTACTGTTGGAGGAAGTAATGGAAGAAGCATGAGTGGTCCCGGAGGCTCGAATCGAGCTAGCTTCGATCAAAGCTATGCCGGTGGCACCCTGCCTCCTGGTATGAACCCTTCACTTGCGTACAATATTTCCAGCGGTCTAAACGGTCACCAGGGCTTTGATTTCGCCTCCCATGGCAACGGCATGCAACCTCACCCCGCTACCAGCATGCCGACAGGGCAAAACGGACGAAGCGTATACCCAGTGACTAGTGCAGGACAACAGCAGAGTCTAAATGGTTGGCAACCGATGTATCAAGCCAACCCTCAAGCTGGTTTTGTGAACTCGTATAACCAAAGTATCAATACCCATCATGTACCAATTAAGTCGGAACCGTCCAACAATTCAAGCAGTATCCTCTATAGTGGCGTCTACAGCAGTGCAGTGAATGGACTCGCTGCTACCGTCTCGGATTTTCCCACCTGGCATAACCTTCAAAATGATCCCCTCCAGTCCGTATCCAGCAGGTTAATGAATTTCTGCTTCCCAAACAATCAAATCATTGGCCGCAGCAATGACATCAGAAAGTATCTGTCTGCCGAATTTATCAAGCATTTCTTGGAGCTCTTCAGCAATTTTCAAGGCCACCTCCCCATCATTCACATGCCTACCTTTGCAACCTCCGAAGCTTATGACGGGCTTCTTCTAGGAATGATATGTGTCGGAGCTGTTTACTCGGATCGTATCACTCCCTCTCAAGTCCGCGACATGATGGAACTATCCAAGGCGGTTATAGAACGAAACTCTTCTGTTCTTGCAAGCCTCGCTCAGGATCAAAGCGCCGACGTTGGACTGAAAAAGGAATCAAACAGCTCAAGTACGGCCGAACTCGATCAAATCACAGCCATATTTCTGATGCAGATGCTGTCTACTTGGCACGGCACTCCAGTCCAGCGTGAAATGGCGCGCATGAGATTTCCCACCCTCGTTGCACTTGCACGAAAAGCTGATTTGACTACGCCAATTACCACATCTGCCGCAACTCCATTTAGTGTTTTGCATCAACGACATGTTAAAGTTGAGAACTTCAATTCGGTCAGCTTCGACTGGAACGCTTGGGTTGTGCAAGAGAAACGATCCCGACTACTTTTCGCAATATTCCTCATGGATGCGACAATGGTTTTGTACTTCAATACCCCGCCTTTGTTTGATCCACTCGAGATCCGTGTTCCGCTCCCGGCTGATGATGCTGCTTGGGATGCTAAGACCTCTACTCAGTGTGCCGAGGCCCTTGGTCTTCATGGCCCCAGTGCTGCACGCGATATAAACATGGCAGGTAGCCGACGGCCGAAGCAGCCTGAAATGCATAGCGCTCTTGAGACTTTAATGCGTCCTGAACTCGATCTTCAACCCGGAACAACAAACCTGTATTCAAAGTTCATCTTGATTCATTCCTTGCACGTACAGCTGTGGGCAGCTCAGAAACAACTGTCTCAAGAGCCGAATCAGTCGAACCTTCAAAATTACGGGTTTCCATCCAGTACTTCGAGCACTCCTTTATCTCAAAATGATTGGGTTATGAGGGGTATGGATGGGGCTGGAAGCGGCAGTCATAGCGCGAGTAGTAGTGGACGTGCGACTCCTGTTGAAGCTGCAGGTCAGTCGCCGATGATGCATCAGCTGAAGTCGACCACCATTGCATTCGAAAAGTGGAAGCAAGTCTGGGATGAGGATATCGCCATACAGTACCCACCCTCCTCTACGAGTTATCGTCGCTTTGGGTTCTGCCGAGATGGTGTTCATTTCTACTGGTTGGGAAAATATCTGATGAAGAACAGCCGCGGGACTGAGCTGCAGATGGCTCCTGACCAGCGCTTTTCTCAGGTCATGCATCTATTGAAATACGTTAAGAATTGGGTTGCGTCAGACAGTGCCAAGCGAGGAGAAGAACCTGGATCGGTCAGCGATATCGACAAGGACTATGGCAGTAGGGAGTTGACTTTGGACATGGCGCAACTTTTCAAGCCAATCAACAAACAAATCGATTCTCCTGTCGCGGGTGTACATACGGGTGGGAACGGCATGCAATGAACATGAATATAGATGGATAGGCGGGCTTTCTTCAGAGGGTATTGCCTTTGACAAAAAAGAGTTAATCATTTCCGGGCGGGAGGAAACATACCTCGTCGTGTTTTCAAGGCATTGCGCTGGCGTTATTTGGTTCGTTCTTGCATGCGTCGTCGACTTGGTAGGAGGCCGAGCGTGTGCACAAAGTTTCCAACGTTTCAAGGTTTCGATGAGTGAAGGCATTTACATTGGTTTGGTGACTGCTTGTGGGTTACGGTTGCATTACATGAGCGTCGAAAAGATGGTTTGTGACATAGAAAAGGCGCTGCATTAGATTGGTATGGGGTTTGCATTGCTATTGCACGGCGGATTATCATGGAGTTGATGACGCCAACATGCAATTGGTGTTTCTTTTTACGAGCACTTGAGATGTATATGCCCATAGCTTAGAATCATGCGTCACATGAGCCTCAAATGAAAATAGATACATATGAAACTTGAAGCTGCCTTATTTGATTCCAATTTCACTTGTACTACGAAGCGCATAAACTGACAAACGTATGATCAATCAATGTAATGCTGTTCCTCTAGACTGTAGCTGAGACTTGGATGACGGATATCAACATCTAGTTGATATGTCAGCTACTATACAAGCAAATACAAATGCATACTGCAAAGTTATAGAGCCATTGTATCACCATCCATCTCCTGACCCCGAACGAGACGAAACAGCGAAGATAGACGTTACCTTAGCCCTCTTTACAAATACTTAATTAAGGCTTAAGGATCGCAGCCTGCATAGGCTTCATACCATCTTATTCACATCCACCACTTATAGCCTCCCAGCAAAGTCGTCCCGTTCCCATACACCTTTTGTCGTCCATCCATCAAGCTTGAATGCACCGACTCGAAGCAGTTTTTATCCCATCCCCCGAATCCCGTCAACTCCTCCCCTCCCTCTCTACAACCGTGATCCTCGGCAACGCCTCCCTATCGCTCTCGCTCGCCTCAAGCCCGAACTTCTTCTCAGCACGATCCGAGATGTACAGACCGATTGTGCCCCATGCGAGGAACCCGACACCGAGACCCATCCGTGTGCGCGGGGATAGGTTGCGGAAACTTCTGGATGTATGTTAGAGGTGAGAGATTGAGGTGGAGAGGGCACGTACTGGATGAAGGACATTTTTGTTTTGGGTGTGGCGGCTGTAGTTGATGTTGACCCCTACCTTTGAGAAGAAGGCTGGATGTTATTCCGAGCCGAGGTCTGCATCAGTAAGCTCCGCCTCCACTCCCCTCCTCCCCCAGTTTACAAGTGCATGTCGGGTATATTTGCTTTTTCAGGTCGTCTGTTTAGATGGTTGCACGTCAGTACACGATCTGCTTGTCTTCACCTTCTCATTCTGATTTTGTGCATATGAAGCGCCTTTCATAACTCCAGGATTCTTCATTCGTTGAGGTCACAATTTCCCCTTCAGTTTGCCACGATCGACCAGATAAGAACCCAGAGGACTCAAAGCGTAGAAACAAGTCTTTCTCCCTATGCAATGGACGAATTACCCACCGAGCTTCGTCGAGCTGTTTTTGAACAATGTGACCGGGCAACTGTCGGGTCCCTCCGACGAACCTCTAAAACTTGGGCCAAGATTGGGGAAGAATATCTCCTTCCGTCTACTTTCACCACCTACCCATATCGAAATGATACAGACCGTCTGGATTCCATCTCCCAGTACGAGGGTCTAGCAAAGCAAATCCAGAGACTATGCTTAAATCATGGAGAGATTAATGAATGGCATGCTCGGCATAACACGTACTTCCTAAACTATATGCGAAATTCAGAGGAAGTTTCAGAGGAGATGGCAACAGCATGGCATCACTACAACTATCTCAAACGGCTAATGGAGCTATATCACTCAAACTCCTGCTCAATTGAGCGATTAGAGCCCATCTTCGCTCGTCTCCCTCACCTTCAAAGCGTCGAAATCAGCTTAATGAACTGCATCTTCTATAGAGAAGACGATCCACTCGTTTTGAAGCAAATCTGGAGTATCCCGTCAACTCGTCGAGTCCCACGCGAAGCTACAGTAGACCGCTTCACCAACATACTATTGGCTCTACAAACAAACGCCGTCACGCATCTCTCGCACGACAGGATACCCTTCGAGTTCTTTGCCCAAAGCGAACACGTTCTCGAAAAAGTCATTCCTGTCTTCCAGCGCCTCACGTCTGCAAAATTGTCTATGGATCTAATCGACAGACCTATAGACACCGAATCCAACCACAGCAAAGCATTCAAAAACCTCTCACGGTTCCTGCGCTCCACGACCATTCTTCGAGCCCTAGAACTAGACTTTCACGGCCGCCGAAAAGTGGATCTCGAGCCCCTTTTCTCATCTCTGCGCAGACACAACTTTGTGTTCGAGCACCTGGAACAACTCACCTTGAAAGAATTCACAAGCACCGAGTTTGACATCGGTGAGTTTTTGACAAAGCAAAAATCATTGAAGAGGCTGCATCTTGGGAGCGCGGGAGATAAGCCGAAGCATCATCCTCCGTGTGGAGGGGTGTGGTTGGAAGAGGGGTCTTTTAAGGGACTTTTCGAGAGAGTTGATAGGGAGATGGAGCTAGAGAGCTTTTTGATGCAGGGGGATTTGCTAGGGCTGGGGAGCAACGAGAGTTGGGAGTTGGAGGAGCCTGTTGCGTGGGAGGATTTAGGTGATGCGCCGGCCGGTAAGTCGCTTTCAAGAGAATGCATTTCACATCCAATCAAATATCTCCGGGGTAGTTTACTCTCAGTAAGTCTTGAGAGTAGACTGCTCTTGAAATATTGATCTATCTCCTAGATGTACGTACCGTACTGACTGAGGCTTGACTTTTAGGGAGGCATTTGGTTCCCGTGGGGCCTGTTATCGGATAAAAGCGTTTGATGTATATATCAGAAGCTTATGTCTTGCAAGAGACGTTCTGGAGAATTTTTAGCAGCTGAGAACTGGTGCTAAGAGTCCCAGAAATACTAAAGGTAACTTTCACGATGTTCACATTTTCTACCCCGATTCCATGGGGTGGTTCTAGTTTCTTCATGCTTCTAGTTATTTTGCGCATCCTCCTATGGTTCTCGGTTTTGCATTCCATAATGTCAGTTCATGGCTGCCGTTGTCTCAGTGATTGTTTTCACGTTCCATGGGATATTGTTTTCAAAGAACTGGAATGCTAGATGTTTCCTCGCACTGCAGCCACTACCATTAACCCACACCTTGGTATATTCTACCTCTTTCTCTTGGTCCTAGTTTCGCAGTTTACGAAATACCTTGTATTTAAGGTATCTTAAAATCATCACGAACCTGTGCAGATCTCCAAGATGCCTCCCAAAATAGCCGCCAAGACCAAAATGTTGCTTAAAGATTGGGATGATCTTGAGCTCCTTGTAGCGGGGGCGATAGCGGGTATGTATTTAATATCATGGTCAGCGAGCACTGCTAATTTATGTTAAGAGCCAGACCGCGAGATACGACCACCGAGTCTCTCCAACCCAGTACACAAGCTCTTCAGACGAGAGAGATGGAGAGTGAATGATACGGAATACAAAAAGCTTCTCCCAGCCATGCGCCTCGCTTCCAATTTGATTGAAGTGGGCATGCCCTACATTGCGAACTTTCTGCCAGCCGACGATCTTTTAGAAGACGCTCAATTCTCTGAAAAGCGCGAGGAAGTCCCGGTACATGGAGACCACTCTCATGGGAAAATACAGCGTGCGAAGGAGGCGCTCGATGGGATCGCAGACAGCGTACATTGGGAACTAGACTGGAACATGTACTCTGTATTCGGGTCATGGGGTATGAACTTCATAACAGAGCAGGAACATCCTTACAAGAAAGAAGAGCCATTCACGATACTCGCATCCGATAGAGATCTTGCAAGGCGCTGCATTTGGATCCGCCCCGTGACTATTGTCATCGCTAGACAATATGTCGATACCATCTCGAAGGTAGGCGAGAATACTGAGGAATACCTGCGGGCTATATGGCATTGTGGAATCACCCTTACTCATGAGATCGGCCACACGATATTGCTGCACGACACTCGCTGGTTTTCTCCTGATTGTAGTGAGCCATATGTGGGCGACAACACTTTCTCTGAGCTCGGACTGGCCTTCATAAGCTGGATATTCTCTGGCTGCAACCCCGAAACGACCAAACGCGGCAACTTGTCTTACAAATTTGATGCCCCCCTATATTGGAGAATAGAGCGACAAATGACAGATGGAAATCGAGACTCCTACAGAGTCCATTACTCGATATCCACCCAATATCTGGAAAAATTACTTGACCAGTCTTTCTGGGACGAGTTTCGTAACGCGCCTGACTACTCTACCAGGGCTAGAGGAAGAATAAAGCCCGTACTGGAAACGGGACGGCCGAAACCTGCAACAGCGGTTGTTGCCGACTTTTGGGTTCGGGAAAAGGGCAAATTTTTTAGAAAAGGAAAACTTGACCAAGGGAAGCGGAGAGAGAAAATTGCGACATGGAAGAATGAGTTCCGAGACCGAAGTGAGAGACCGGAATTGCCTCTCAAGAATCTTTCTGCGTTGGAGCTTGACCTGGCCTTTGAAAACCAGAAAATCATGAATGGGCGAGTTCCAGAGTCTGACTTCGAGCAAGATGAGAGTGACCTAGTTTTAAGCGATGAGGAGTCGGTTGATCATATACCATTCATACCTCCTTCTGGTCCACCAGCTCCTGCTGAGGAGTCAGACATCCATCATCTGAGGGTTGAGGTTGCATATACCCATCGAGGATGGTCACAGCCATCCAAACGCCCAAGAGATGACGACTATGATTTCGACGAGGACGAGGAAAATTACAAAAGACTCAAAAGCGGACATCGCGTCAAAGTCGCTTATGATACCGATGAAGAAATACTTGATTACTATGACAAAACTCTAGAAGATGAGTTACTGGAAATCAGTGTCCCGTTCATTGAAAGTGGCTATACACGCCGCCAAGCTAATGAATTCTGTAAAGTGTTCGGCCCGAGAGAATATGATTCCATCCCAGGGTACCTTACCTGGCAGAAAGCCCATCTTAACCGCCAATACGATGATGATCGAGGTAAAATCTCCCAGATACGAGTCTTCTTCTTGGAAAGGTTGCTAGAGAAGCACAAGCGTGACAAACAGGCCGAGTTGAAGATCCGACAAGTCATTGCTGATTCTATCTATGACTGGAATTTGGCAGAGCTTTCCCAATACTGCGTTGACAACGGATTGCTCTACGATGAAAATGAGGATATCTACGAGGACCTCCATGCAAGGATCGAGGACCACATGGATACGGAGATAGCCTCCATAAAGGGTTATCCTGGAAAAGAAAAATCCCCAACTCGCGACGAAGACAGCGACGCAGAAGAAAACGAGCCTCTTCGAGGAGATTGGGATGAGATCAAATTCAAAGACTACTTTCTCGAGCACGAATTACCCGTATGGGGCAATATCAACGTCTGGAGAGAACGATACTACGCATACCGATACGAGCAAAAGCACGGCTCTCCCCGACCCAGAAACACATCCTCGATTCGTCAGAAGACAGGCTCAAACGGCGCAGAGATCTACAGCTGGCTCGTCAACCCACTGACGCGCAACATCTTGGATCTCAAAAGCGCACTCTACTGCACGGCCGTCCTGCCCTCGACCAGCGTCCTCCACCTCTCCATCACCATGCCCTACGACGCAGAAGAGCCCGACGACAAACTGCTGAGCGATATCCCGGGTGTGCACGAAGGCCTGCGTTTCGTTATGACAGTATCCGAGTACGAGCCGCCCACGAAACCAGAGCTCTTGCTGCCGCAGCCGGAGCGGAAGGTTGTCTGGGACAAGAAGGAGCGGGTTTATAATGCGTTGAAAGATATGAAGGCTGAGAACAAAAGGGCGAGAGCGAATGCAATTCCAATCCCACCTCCTGAACTCACGCTCGCGCAACGCATGGCGTTGATAACGGATCAGGCGCGGGCTTTGGACCAAGTGTTCTTGCCTCCTGTTAGTAATGCTGAGCAACCGCCATCTGGCGAGCGGCTTCTGGATGCGCTGGAGGATCTCGAGGAGCGGAACGCGAGACTGGGGATTAGCGGGACTGGAACAGCGGTGACAGGGCTGTTTGAGGATTATGAGAGTGATGAGGATGATGATGGGGATGGGTTGGGGAAGGGATTTGGGGTCGGGCGGTCGCATATGGGGGATCTTTATCGGGCGGTTGGCATGCTTAGGAAGCCAGCTGGGAGAGGTGGGGTTCCGGTTAAGGTTGAGTTGTCTGGGGTTGAGGTCAAGAGGGGGGGTTTTGTACTGTGATGGTTGGGGATGGAAATGGGAATAGAAAGAATGTGGGGAAGGGTGATGGATGTGGAAACGGGTGGCATGTATGCTCTTGAGGAGGATTACCATTGATAGGACGGTTTTGTTTGACCTCTATGGGTTAGGGATAGTGATGCAGTGCTAGCATTTTAGAACTGCGATTTGGAGTCCGGTTTGCAGGTGGGAATAACAGGGGGTGTGTTGAGCTTGGGTTTTCTTCTTACTTCGTAAGAACTGTTGCTTAACGGAGGTAATGGGGTCGATTAGCACGTTCTACGCTTACATTCGCGTATGCTTGTTTTAGCCTAGTATAGTAAGGTGCCTAGCGTCTTCCCCTTTTAGGGTACTCAAGCGAATGTCTATAGTCTATAGCTGCTTCAAAGCTTGAGTCAGTTAACTTTTATTCAAGTGGACAAATGTGGTCTGTGAGTTTCTTTTTTAAAGGAAGTAAGAAACTGCACTTACACACGCTTACACTTAATTAACCTATCTTATTGGCTGTAGCAGAGAACTTAACCGGGTCTATTACATCACCTCCTAGCCCCGCTTTATGCTCCTCTTTTACGCTAGCATCCCTCTAACCCCTTAAAGCCTGGAGTACGGCACTTTAGTACAGTAGACGCTAGGAGTGTAAGCGTAGAACATGCTAATCAACCCCAATATCACAACTACCTATACAAGCATCTTACCCACCTACTCCGTACTCTTCGTTTAATGCCCAAGATTACGAAGTAAAAGCAAAACCCACCTCTCTATTGCTCAAAAACCCCCTCCCATATAGCACTTTCATACACTTTTCATCTTCTTGGTTTCTGGAAGCTTCTCAAGTGAAGTACTAGTACCGAGTAAGCCATCGCCATCTCGACATCACATGCCATTGAGTCTCTCTCTCTATTTCTGTGACATCACTCCCAGACTTCCCAACACTGTGAATACGTTGTTTCGGTTCGTTTGGCCCTACCGTATTTACATATGACATACCCCTTACTCCGTATGCAAGCATGAGCTGTGCTGTCACTAGTATTCGGCAAATGATCTCGATCTTTACTACTGTACTCAGTGTACTGTGCCAAAATGCTGTAGTTCTGTGGGATGGGATGTTCTTATCGCATCTTTTACGGAGAAAAGGTCAAGGTATGGAGTATGGTATTCTGCGCGCTAAGGTATACGGTAGATAGGTATGCAATGGGGTGGGGATGTTTACATGTACAAACCAGGTTCTTTCTGCATGCGCATCAGCTTATTGAAGATTGTTTGATTGATGGATGGATTGATGGGTAGATTGATTGATGGATGGATTGATTGATTAATTACTTGAGGGAATGTTTGTTTGTTTGTTTGTTTGTTTGTTTGTTTGTTTGTTTGACTGGTTGATGCTCGGAGAGATGCCTTGAATTAAGCATCCTCTTGAACCAAGAATTCCCCGCAACTGAGTGAAGAAGGGGAAGAAAGGAGGGGAGATTGGAGTGAAATAACTACTCCTGGTGCTCTAATAGCGGGGCGTTACCCCTCCCCCTACCCTACCCTACCCCTCCCCTCCTCACCGCCATCAAAAGAAAACATGGAGCTCAGACCAGGTAGCAGACCGTGCGTGAAAGCACATGGCATGGCATGCAGCAGCACCCACCAGAGCAGCCCGATTTCGGCTGTTATGATCCTTGCAAACCCAAACCTTCCTTCCTACCTTCCTTCTCTTGACTTCTTCTCAAGTACTTCGTATGACAGCGAGTACGACAGACGAGACTATGCTCATGCAAAGTACCAATCCTGTGTAGGAAAAGAATTCCTATTGTGGACTGACTCGCACTTTCATTGAGTAATAATGTAGTTTCTCTAACGTAAAATTTTAAGAGCGTCGTCTCTGTTCTCCTTCTTCGGCCCATCTAGGCACACTTCTCGCGCCGGAATAGTTCACCCCTCGTGCCCAGCCAATCAGGTGTTGTTGATCCCTCCTTATCGGTTGCTTCTCTGCTGGTTGAGCCGCTCGGACATCTGCATACCGTACTGTATCTTTCTTTCCTCTGCAAATGCAAAACACGCGGAAAGGAACAGAACAGGACAGGACATGGCAGCGCACTGAACACAGTCTGGAAGGAGCGCTGGGTGCACTGTCCAGCATGTAATCCTCGATGTTTGAAGGCCGGTGAGTGAGTGGAGTGGATTGATGATGTAGTGCTGTGCGCAGTCTTCTCGGTTCCATTATTCCCCGGACCGGAATCAGACTTTTTGGTTACCAAGTACTACCGTACCGTACTGTACACAACCTCATGTTGATCCACTTGCTTCTCTTGATTGCTATAATTCTCCTTTCTCCCCGTGCCCTCCACATTCTCTTGTCTTTTCTTCCTTTTTTAGTCAAACAATCACACACATCTCACACAATTCCACAGTCAAGCATCCTGTACCTAGTTGAACAATCCTTCCTGTTGCTTTTTCTTCTTCAACCAGAAGTCACACCAACTCACCACCACCACCACCACCACCCATTCCACTTTGAACCCGAAATTGAAAGTCTCTCTGTTGTGCGCCCTTCATCCCTGCCACACACAGAATCTCAATTCTCGAGTTCAAACCGTAAGATTCAAGCCAGGCCTACAAGCAATGACCCTAACAAAGCAGAGATCGATTCGAGACCCCAATGCCTTCCCGACCACTCAATTGTTCTTGCTGGGTGAGTCTCTTCTTCCTCCCCATACTTATACGTCACCACCCACATGATTGACCCGACTTGTCGCACAGCTATCGTACGCCTCGCCGAGCCAATTGCACTCACATCCATTTTCCCATACGCCTGGCCGCTGGTAAAGAAATTCCACGTCGGCAATGAAGACGATGCCTCCTTCTATGCAGGCATCCTCATCAGCGCATTTGCGTTAGCTGAGAGTCTGACAGGCATGTACTGGGGAGGTCTGTCTGATAGGGTTGGTCGGAAACCAGTTTTGCTGGTAGGATGTACGGGCACAATGCTGAGTATGGTTATGGTGGGCTTTGCCTCGAACATATGGGTTGCGTTGGCGGGGAGGGCACTGGGAGGATTTTTAAATGGGAATATTGGCGTTATACAGTAAGTCTTTCTGGAGTCGACCCTTCTTACATTAACGGGCTTGACAACTTCAAGACACTTTCGAGAGTCTTTTCCATGTTGAGGTATCTCAAAGCCGTTGGTCCCTTATTATCAAAATCGCTTTGGCAATATCTAGCGAAGCTTGCTAACGCCTGGTTTCAGGACGATGGTCGGCGAATTGGTCACGAAGCCAGAACATGAACCTCGTGCCTACAGCATTATGCCCTTTGTCTGGTCGATTGGCACAATTATTGGTCCTGCGATTGGTGGCACCTTTGCTGATCCCGCAACCACCTTCCCGAACACATTCTCCAAAGACGGCCTCTTTGCGCAGTTTCCATACCTGCTGCCGAATCTCCTCTGCGCGGGACTCCTCCTAATCAGCATCATTACTGGCTATTTTCTCCTTGAAGAAACACATCCAGACATGAGACCCCGCGTCCTTCTACCAGACTCCACCTACGTATCCGACGAAACGCCCTTGATTGCAACAGCAGATGCGATCAAGACACCTGCAGTAGACCTGAGAGCCGAGACATACGGCACATTCGAAGGTAGCGATGACAGCAAATGGCGCCATGCTGACACAAAATCCAAGCCCGTGAAGATCTTCACAAAGCGCATTATAGCCATTATTTTCGCCCTCGGAATCTTCACATACCACAGCATGTCTTATGATCACCTCCTACCCATATTCTTGGAAGACAAGCGCGACGATTCCGTTTCCATTTTTGGGCAATCGGCAATGGGCATCAATCCCTTTTCTTCCCCCAGTGGTCTAGGTCTCAGTGTGCAGAAAGTAGGAGTTATAATGTCCATAAACGGCGTCATAGCCCTCTTCGTGCAAGCAGTCGTCTTCCCCCTCGCTGCCGAGAAGCTCGGTATTCATCGACTTTTCATCCTGGTTTCACTTCTGCACCCGGTGGCATATCTCGTCATGCCATACCTCATCTACCTACCTGCCAAGTGGCTCATGCTAGGAATATACTTTTGTCTGACAATCCGCAATCTGCTGTCTATCCTTGCGTATCCGGTCCTGCTTATTCTTATCAAAGAAGCAACGCCTAGTCCTTGCGTGCTGGGGAAGATCAATGGCCTGGCTGCCTCTGCTGGAGCAGCTTGCCGAACTGTTGCTCCTCCTGTGAGCGGATATCTATATACGCTCGGATCAAGAATGGATTTTACTGGTCTGGCATGGTATGGCAGTGCCCTCGTTGCTGGTGTTGGCGCCGTGCAATGCTTCGGGGTGAAAAGAGCAAGGAACGAGGTGAACGATGCTGATGAGGCTAAGGATGGAGGGCCCGTTGTTACCGCCACGGAAGTTGATGAGGAGTATCGAGATACCAATGCATAGAAGGATTTTGGAGCATAAAAGTTGAAGATGGTTTTGGAAATGGGTGCATCTGGTTTTGGCATGGGGTGGCGTTTGACAGCATTTTAGCGAGCGTGTTTCGAGAGGTTCTTGAGGCAATAAGTACGTAGATATGTTTTGTCGGGTTGCTATTTGGAGTTGGGAGGGGTAAAAATAGAGGGGGCTTTTGTTATAATAAACGAATGAAATGAAGATAACAAAACAAAGTAGCTCTTGGGTGACTTGGTGTTTTAATTGACTTGCAAGTGTAAACATGCTTCACTTACAAAACGACTTAGATATATCACTTTCAAGAAGCTATTTGGATTTTGGTAAACATAGAGAAATATACGAAAGGATTTGTTTATAGATGTGCAAGCCAAAATGATTAAGTAGCTAAAACTCTTCTTCTCAAAAGCCCACACATCGCTTGGGACATTCATTATCCTTTATTACTCGTACTAGTACCCATAACAATACGTACGGAGTATGCGGAGTAGCGGGGGTAAATCCGCTAAAATGTCGCCAAAGCCCCCACCCCCTCTCTCTATTAATAAAACTCTCCACGATACTCCGTACCGCCTCGTGACAGTTCGTCGCTGTGTATTCTGTCCTACGTTAGGTGCGGAGAATACCTACCGGGCACCATAGCATCGGGCTCGTATACTTACCCTTGCATAGGTAGGGTTTTATTATGCAGTCTTTGTTCGGAGGTTGTTGATATTCATATTATTGTTTCTATGCAAAGCAATCTCTAGATCCTGCCCTGCTGCGTACTGTATGTGACTAACTTACGGAGGTAAGGTACTGCAAGCCTCTAGAATGGCGGGCCTAAGCAATGAGTCTTCTTGACTCCGTACTGTACGTACGGAGAACTGCGGACTAACAGGAGCTATCTTTACCTCCGTAGGTATATCCGAGCTCTTTACGGAGGTGCGTCAGTGAAGTACGGAGGTACAGCGGTGAAGTATCCGCACAAAGCTAAATAATACCCCCCTGTAGCGATCTGTATCGTAGCCTACCTAGGTATTCTGTTTGTTTCTATGTGACTTTATACAGGCGACGCGTGCCTAAACAGGCTAAGGCTAAGATTAAAGACTTTGCAAGGGTATTATTCTTTTGCAGTTTTAGCTTTATGTCAATACTTCACCGATGCACCTCCGTAGGTGGCGCGGAGGATAGAAATAGAGTAAATATACCTAGTGGGGAGTGCCAGACTTAATACAGAATGCGAGAAGCAGACTACCTTAAGTTAGCTTCGCGGATTCCCAGGCTCGCGGGGTTGGATACTAAAAGCGGCATTTGATATCGTGGCATTTTAACGTGCCACTTGGCTCGGAACATTGAAGACTAGTGCCGCTTTTTCTGCCCCCCATCTGCACAACTGCATAAATAACAAAACAAAGATTTATGCTCATTTATGTATTATATGCACACTTTTTATCCCCTGTCACCATCCCGGTCTTGTATTGTTAGCCCTGCATATCTTCCGATCCGAAGGGATGACCGTCTGTTAACCAATGGTGACCCTCGGCTACCATTGCTCATCGCAAATCATCCCGAAATGCACAATTTATACATATTCACCAACCGGGTTCAGGAAAGGAGAGGGCTTTTATTTATATATAGTTCTTCCCAGTATGTCAGAGTTCATTCACTATTCGTTCTTCCGTTCGTTGCATCTTCCTTCTCACCCTCCCTGTTTGTTCGCTCCAGGAGTCACGGCTTGGATTGGCCGATTGTTGTTGTTACGGCCCACGTTACGAGCCTCACTTTCCACTCGCGTACTTGTATCTCCAGTTTCGTAGCCTTATGATCTGAAGCTCCATCCCAGTTCCTTGCACGTCCAGGAACAGTGATATCAAGATGGCTTCAAACCGAGACCTCGAGAAGGACCTTGATAATGGTACGACCATGACAGGATCCACCGCCCATTCAGACAGAAATCTAGAAGAAGGCGCCATTGGTGAGCCCGATTCAGATCACGATGAAGTCGAACAAATGGATGAAGGGCATTTAGATGATCTTGTCAGAAATCGAGTATGTAAATCCACTCCTCCACAACCTACCCCGCTAACCTTTCAAGACGGGGTTAGAATCCATCAAAGCTGGGAAGGAAAAAACACTAGAAGACCCAGCCATGGAGCGAATAACCTCGAAATCGAGCACAAAGAGCAAAATCTCCCGGATGGCAACGAATCTTACTTCGAAGAGCAAGAAAGAGAGACTTGCGCCTGTACCGCTACCGACGTCGGATCTAGATAAGGGCATCGTGGGATGGGAAGGGCAGGCTGATCCAGAGATGCCTCTCAATTTCGCAGAGTCTAGAAAGTGGCTGTTGATTGCCTTGCTTGCAAGCATCACCTTCATTTCCCCTCTAGCCTCCTCAATGTTCGCGCCTGGTGTGTCGTTCATGGACGCGACTTTCCACAATACCTCCACAATTCTCAGCTCCCTGACTGTGAGTATCTTCGTGCTGGGGTACGTTATTGGGCCTTTGATCTTGGCTCCACTGTCCGAGATCTACGGGCGTCGATTTGTTTTGACGGGCGCCAACGTATTCTTCTGTGTATGGCAAATTGGGTGTGCTCTCGCTCCAAATCTGTCTGCGCTCATCGTCTTTCGATTCTTGGCCGGTATTGGAGGCTCTGGATGTCTCACAATTGGAGGAGGTGTCATCGCAGACCTCTTCAATGCCGACCGTCGTGGACTTGCTACGGCAGTCTACTCAATGGGTAAGCCAAATTCCCATACAAAAAGGCTACATTTGCTATGTAAGCTCCGGAGCCGAAAGCCGCTGTTTCAGGAGCCAAAGAAACGTGTTCTGCAGTATGTGGGCTCTTGGCTCCTGAGACAGCTCCCGAGCTCTTCTGCTACCTAGACCGATTCGTTTTTTTATATCATACTAATTTGTTGGGCAGGACCATTATTCGGGCCAGTGATTGGCCCTATTTGTGGAGGCTTCATAGCCGAACAGATCGGATGGCGCTGGGTGTTCTGGATCCTCCTGATCGCAGGATCTCTCGTCAGCATCGGCATCGAGACCCTGAACCGAGAGACAAACCCCCGAGTTCTCATCTCCCGGAAAGTCAAGCGTCTCCAGAAAGAGTTGAACCGTACCGACCTCCGCAGCTGCTACGAGCCCGAAGGTCCAACCCATTCCGCGACACATATCATGATAGTAAGATACCAAATCCCCACACATAAAACATATATTTTCTATATGAGCTCCGGAGCCGAGAGCTGTTTCAGGAGCCTATATCTCCTATGGTGCAAGGGCTTGTCGACTTCTAATGTCCCACCCCACTTGGAACATTATAAGCTAGTGCTGCTTTTCCTATCCACCGCGAAGTTTCTTCTTTGATAGAGAAAGTCCTAAAAATACTATGGGAGATATTCAAACTCCCGAGACAGCTCCCACGCTCCTAGGCTCTATCCCAAAACCTAGCTTTTTACTATGCTAATACGTCGGCCACCATTAGAAGGGATTCATGCGCCCCCTGGTGATGTTATTTAAGAGCCCTATCGTCTTCCTGCTCTGTCTCTACATGGCCGTGGTCTACGGGCTGCTCTACTTACTCTTCACGACCATCACGACCGTGTACATTGAGACTTATCACTGGCGACCCGAGATGTGTGGCCTTGCCTACATCGGACTGGGCGGGGGCTTCATCGGAGGAATTATCGTCGTAAGCAAGATTTCCGACCCAACGGTGGTAAGAATGACCAAGGCGAACGGCGGTGTTTTCGAGCCCGAGATGAGATTACCGGCGTGTATATTCTTCGCGTGCTTCATCCCGATCTCATTTTTCTGGTACGGATGGGCCGCCGATAAGGCTGTGCATGTAAGAACCTTCTCTACTTTGAGCTTTGAAGGCGTTCTTGTTTAATTGACAAAACACAGTGGATCGTCCCAATTTTAGGACTCATCCCCTTCGGCTTCGGTATGATGGGAATCTTCGTCCCCATCCAAACCTACATAATCGACTCCTTCCCCTCCTTTGCCGCTTCCGGAGTTGCAGCCCTCACCGTCTCGCGTTCACTGTTCGGCGCCTTCCTTCCCCTCGCCGGCCCACCCATGTATTCCTCCCTGGGACTTGGATGGGGGAATAGCGTATTGGGATTCGTCGCTCTCGGCTTGATTCCTGCACCTCTATTAATCTACAAGTTCGGCGGTCGAATTCGGAAAAATCATCCTATCAAGCTGTGAAGCTGGCTGGGTTGCTCCTGATCCTGTCTGTATAATTGCGTTGGGGATTCTCGTTTGGGAAGTTGCGAATGGTAAGGGCATTGCATTGCATCGGCGTTGGTTCTATATTATCGATAATAGTGCGTCCGTCTGTCACAGCTAGAGCGCTTCGTGGATAAATAGATGGCCTTATGTAGAGGAGATGAAAATAAACAAGAAACAATTTTTTCTCTGGAGATTGATTGATTGATCAGACCTCCGCTGGTTACTATGGTAGCTTTGTATACGTAAAAACATGTGTACAGTAATACAGTAATGCTTTCTTGTGAAACAAATTAAAAATAAGCAGATATATAACCCGAATTTCGCTTCGTGTGCCCTTTTCCCCTTTTTGACTTACTAAGTTATTCAACCAACAGGTAAAGTCGATTCGAAAAAAGACGCCCCGTGCTTTTGCTTTTGCTTTGCATTAGCTTGGCGGCCTCAGGCAACGGTATGGAATTTGAGGGCAGGTTTTAGAGGAGAGGGCAGATTTGAGGGGCAGGGCAGGTTTGAGGGGCAGGCTGCAGGGCAGGTTTGAGGGGCAGAGCAGGTTTGAGGACAGGTTTGCGACATGCAACAAAACTTTCGAGTGCTTATTACCGAATTGGGTAATGTTGCAACCCCTGTTCAGAAGCGAGGCAATATATTACCCCTTTTGGTTATTCACATAAGTGGGTATTATAAGATGTCTTGATTGATTGATTGTCTCTATGAAATACTTCACCGATCTGAGGCACTTACGGAGTGAAATGAAATTCCAAGAGATGGAGAAGAGGATTTTCCGTATTATAGTATGTTAGATCTAGTTCTGTACTTCTAATTGATGGGTAATTATATTCGCTCCTAGCTGATTGCTCTACCGTATTTAAATATTCGTTGGTAAGTTGAAGGGGATAGAGTCGTCTATCGAGACTTAAGACCCTCGATAACTAGGCTTCCTTTCCCTTCTGTATCTATAACCTCAAGCGACTAGTGGGGGACGACAAGACTTTTTCGGACAAACGTTTCTTTTTGTTTCTCTTCATTTCGTAATGAGACCGTCAAGTCATGTAAGTAAATATCCACCCATCTGTTCGTATCAAAGACCATGATAGCATTATTTATCAATACCCGTTTCGGCTCAATGCATCCATCCTTCCAGCAAAAACAGCCACCAAATATGCAAAGACGACGACGCTTTATGTAGATTAGAGTAGAGTAGAAGAGAAGAGGAGACCATCTACCACTCAAGCGGTTCCTTGATCTCCTCTCCCCGATTCGTCTTCGGCACCGGCACAGCCTTAACCCCCAACTTTCCATTCCGGCCTCGCTTCAGATACGCCCTGCCATCCAACCACGGGGTGTTGACCGTCATCTTCTTCTCAAAAGCTTCAATCTTATCATCCATTTGCATCGTCAGTCCAATATCATCAAGCCCATTAACCAAGCAATGTTTCCTGAACTCCTCAACCTCAAAACCACAGATTTTGTTGCCCGAGCCGTCGTTGATTACTTGGTTCGGTAAGTCGACTTCGATCTCTCTGCCCTCACGCGCTTCGGTAGCGATGGCTTCTAGGTCGCTCTTGTTGGTAATGGCAATGGGCAGCATGCCGTTTTTGAAGGTGTTGTTGAAGAAGATATCGGCGTACGAGGGCGCGATTACACAGGTGATGCCAAAATCCAAGAGGGCCCACGGAGCGTGTTCTCGCGAGCTGCCACAACCAAAATTGGGGCCGGTTACAACGAGGATCTTGGATTTGCGGTAGCGCTCTTGGTTGAGGACGAAATCAGGCTTCTCGGAGCCGTCAGCATTGTAGCGGAGGCCGTGGAAGAGGGCTGAACCGAGACCGGTTCGTTTGATGGTTTTTAGAAATTGCTTGGGGATGATGGCGTCGGTGTCGACATTTGCGCGCTCCATTGGGGCTGCGAGACCTTTGAGGACCGTGAATTTTGGGAGCCCAGTGGAACTCTGGGAGGCTACCGTGTTGGTGTGTGGGACGGCGACATCATCTTCTGGTTGGTCACCAATAATCTCTCGCTCGGTGTCATCAGTCTCAACCCTCTCATCGATATGAGCTTTGCCGAGGACTGGTTTAGGTGACGCAGGGCGAGGTGTAGCATTGCTATCCGCAAACTTCCGGACGTCAGCGAGCTTGCCAACGATAGCACATGCCGCAGCTGTCACAGGAGACACCAGATGGGTTCGACCACCAGCACCTTGTCGACCTTCGAAGTTACGGTTACTTGTGCTTGCACAACGCTCTTGTGGTGCCAGAATGTCGGGGTTCATTCCGAGACACATACTGCAGCCAGCTTCACGCCATTCGAAACCAGCATCAGTAAAGATCTTGTCAAGACCCTCCGCTTCAGCTCTGTCCTTAACAAGACCAGACCCAGGGACAATCATTGCCCGCTTGATGTTTGCTGCGATCTTTCGGCCCTTGACAACTCCAGCTGCAGCTCGAAGATCCTCGATACGGGCATTTGTACATGATCCGATAAAGATCTTGTCAAGAACGACTTCTTCCATAGGTGTTCCAGCAGTGAGACCCATGTACTCGAGCATCCGCCGGCCTGACTCCTTCTTCTCCTTAGTTGCAAAGGTCTCGGGGTCTGGGACAACGCCTGTAATTGGTACAACATCCTCAGGGCTGGTACCCCACGTAACAGACGGGGGGATATCCTTGGCATCGATAGTGACATCGATATCGTATTTCGCACCTGGGTCTGACTTGAGGCTTTTCCAGTACGCAACTGCCTTATCCCACTCCGTAGAGCCGAAGTCAGGCGCCAAAGGCCGTCCCTTGAGGTATGAGAATGTAACCTCATCCGGCGCGATCATACCAGCTCTTGCACCCCCCTCAATTGACATGTTGCAAATCGACATCCTAGCCTCCATGCTCAAAGCCTCAATAGCAGAACCACAGAATTCAATGACGGCGCCAGTCCCACCAGCTGTTCCAATCTTGCCAATAGCATGAAGAATAATATCTTTTGAGCTGACACCAGGAGTAAGCTCGCCATCGACCTTGATCCTCATGTTCTTGCTTCGTTTTGTAATTAAAGTCTGGGTAGCAAGGACATGCTCGACCTCACTTGTGCCAATTCCAAAGGCCAGAGCTCCAAAGGCTCCGTGTGTCGAGGTATGACTGTCGCCACAAACAACTGTGGTACCTGGGAGGGTGAAACCTTGCTCAGGTCCGATGATATGAACGATTCCCTGGCGCTTGTCACCAAGACCAAAATATGTGATGCCAAAGTCCTTGACATTTTCTTCGAGGGTCATGCATTGGAGTCTGGAGTCTTCCACGTCGACAAATTGCTCGATGTTCTTGAAGGATTTTCGGGAGGAGGTGGGAACATTCTGTGGTTGGTGTCAGTAATTGCAGTGTGGGATTGAGTTTGAATTGAATCATTGTAACATACGTGATCGGTGGTAGCAAGAGTACAGTCTGGTCGTCTGACTTTTCGCCCTGCGTTCTTCAACCCCTCAAAGGCTTGCTGGATGGCGTCAGTTAGTGTTTTGTGGCGATTGCGGGGAGCGGTTCACATACTGGTGAAGTGACTTCATGGACCAAATGCCTGTCTGTAGAGGAAGAAGAAGGGTCAGTCGGGGGGGTTTTGGGCAGAGGATTCTGAGTCTGACATACCAATGTAGAGCAGAATTGTGCCGTCAAGTCTCTCGTCGACGATGTGATCCTGAAAGACCTTATCGTACAGAGTCCGCGGACCACCTTCGGCAGTAGGCATGACTGTAGAGTGTTGTTGTTGAAGTATTATTTTATTACCGCTTGATGTGAAGCTGGGCAGCAGAGGTGGGAGAGAATGGGGGCAATTTTGAGAGGCAAAGGAACGGAAAGGAAAGGAAAGGAAAGAAACGAGGCGACGTGGTTGAGAGTTTTATGGTACTTTTATGATGCTCCTGCTGCTGCTACTGCGGGGTGGCTCTTTTTGCGAATAATACCAGAATTGGCCGGTATCGGCGACGGCCCTCCGGACGAAGCCTGCCTTGGCCCTGGTGAGGTGGTGGGGGTGACTACAAATAGCTGAGCGCTGATTGGCCCAGATGAGGTCCTAGCCACATACGGAGTAACTGCAGCTCATCTACATCTGCTGTACATCTACATCTACGAGTACAGAATCTGTATCTGCAGCCAATTACATGCTTCAATTCGGAAAGATGCACCGATTGGTTAGTTGCCTCTTGTCTTTATTCGGATTTAAGATGATTATAAGTATAGTACAACATCATTCAACCAACCGACTGGATCAATATATTTCCCTTCAAGGCAATAGGTACCTATGTACAGTAGGTACCTTATGCATTGTATCATTAGCAGACTAGCATACCCGGGTTCAACACCGGAGAGTAAGCTGCATTATTATCCATTATACGTAAAGTGTTGTTCCCCGTTGGAGTGAGCTGATAAGAATTCACTCCTGTCTCGGCCAATAAATATCTATGTATTCAAAGAAGAAAGAAAATCAAAGGCTTGCCAAAGAGGAGAATGGTTGAAAAAAGTGCCTTCTCCTAGCGCAGATCATAATAGATACCTACTCGTACACTCTAGAGTACCCAGCATCCAATCTTCAAATCCCCCTCAGAATACAGTAATTCCAAGAGGAGAGTTTTACTTTGGGTAGACAATAACAAAAGGGGCGGAACGTCCTGTGGCTAGACGCGTTGGCTGTTTTTGAAGCCAACATCATGTTCAAGGGCGGGTTTTCTGGTGCTTTGGAATTCCCCACCGGTCTTCAGTATTTTCATCAGTATTCACATCATCAAAGTATTCTCAGAAGGCGAGGACTTCCATTTCGGAAAGATGGCACAATAAAGCCACAGGTAGGGTAGTGTAAGGATGTTCTAACCTGTGCAGATGACTCAAAGGAGCTTCGGGAGTTGCACATTTACTTGAACAGATGGGAAGACTTCGTTCACAGCCACTCTCACAAAAGGTGGGACCGAACTGTGGTTTGAAGGTTTTT
>QGMG01000015.1:0-90344 GCA_007825325.1 Lachnellula cervina | reverse complement strand
AAATCCTACATGTATATACCTTCTTCTCCCACCCAATCTAGTACTCTCCATCCGAATCATCATCCTCATCTGGCAGTAATGCCCTGTACCTTCTACTCGCCAGATCCTCCTGCAGACCCCCCTCACTCTCGGGATCAATATACCCCTCGCCTCCAACAAGACTCAGCGCAACAGGCAAGAAAACCAGCGCATGCAACGCAGCGAATACTACAAGCGCTAGCCAAATCCTGAAATAATAAATTTCAAAAATCTTACTCCTCGTAAAAGCTAGCACGAATACCCCGAGCAATTTAGTAATGGTAATACCGGAGAAAACACTCCCGCCCACATTAACCAACGCAGTCCAAGCTCGTGCATCACGACCACGGAACTTATTCTTCGCGCGCTCCATGACGGCGCGGGACGGAAACATGAAAGCGCGCGCGATGTGAGCGCAGAACTCGACGCCGATGCCTACGCAGATGACGAGGTTGACAAGCGAGACTGCGTTCAGGGAGACGTGGAAGATCGCCATGGTGCCGATGATGTCTACTACTATCATTATGACGGTGGCTGTTACTACGGCTCCGGTCTTGACGGATCCGAGGAGTAAGGAGGAGATGACGAGGATCATGGCTATGGCTGAGCCGAGGAGCGTGGCGGTTAGGCGCACGATGGTAGCGTATTGGTCGAAGAAGATGTAGAAAACGCTGTAAGGGAAGACGTCGAGGCCAGTGGATTCTTTGAGGCCGTCTGAGATGCGGCGCGCGGAGGCGTAGGCTGAGATGAAATCTTTTTGGCTGCGGAGGGGGGTGTGAGAGGAGCGGAAATGGCTTGCTGGGATGGTTTCTCGCTCTGAGTCGATAACGAGCGCGTTGGCGTATGATGCTTTTCCACCAAGAGGGCAACTTTCATCTGTAGGTGAGTTGACCCATTTCTCCAAATAACCAATGAACTCGTCACCCTCAGGCATTCCGTAGAGGGTAATGTTCCATGCTGGATCGCGATGTGCAAAGCATGTATCGCCTTTCTCGAGGCAACATTCCTCATTAGTAGGATCAAGCCAGACGAAAAAGTCATCGATCCAACTTGCAGCATTCGAGGCAATATACGAGACATTTGGCCTCTTTCGCTCTCCCTCGAGGATGTTTGTCAAGGATTCTTGTTTACACGTCGTGAAACGAGAGCAGAGCTGTTGTTGGTGCTTCCTCTCGGTGACATTTAGCTCACGAGAGACAAAGTAGACTGGAGGGCCGGAATCGAAATAATCGTAGAGATCATTAAAGTAGGGAATCAAGTAGGAGCCATCTGGAATCGCGTCTGTCTGTTCTAGCCCCAAGGAGACTTCGGGGATCAATGAGACGCCAGCTGTGAATATACCCAAAAAAATAACCACGATCACAGCTTTCATCTTCCTCCCAAGGATTGTGGGAGCGTAACTCTTGCGGATAAATTGTTGAAGGCTGCTTTCATCTTGACCCTCGTAAGATCTGGCGTATCCATTGCCATTCGAGTGTCCTAACTGCACACTAGCACTCTTGATCTGAATGCAAGGGAAACAGTCGGCTCGATGATCCTCGGCTCGTCGCTGATTGAGACTCAGCACGGAGATGAACATTGTGACCTGCAGCAAGGCGTTGATAAACACAGCACCAGCAGCATAAACCGCAAAATTCCGAACAGCCGGCATTCCTACAACAGCTCCCAGGGCAAAAGCAATAGTCTCCGTAGTAGCTGACAGGAGAATCGAAGGTCCCATTCTACCCAGGGCTTTCGAGATCCTGTATTCCACCATCTCATCAGGGTGGCTAATGTTGACTCTCTCAAATTCGTGCACGATGAGGAAGATGTTATCGACACCCACGGCAAGAACAATAAAAGGTATGACCTCTGCGATAATAAGAGTGACCTTGATACCGGCATATGAGAAGAGCCCAACAGATGCCGAGATGGACATCAGTACGATTAAAATGCCCACGACTCCCAAAGAGAACTTCGATTCCACAAGGAAAGTTGCTGGGTTCCGCAAAATTCCTCGTACGGATAATGCAGTCGAACCAAGAGCTAGAGATGCATAGATGAACATGATAATGTAACTTATGATAATAATTGTGGCATCGGTGTTTGTAGATTTGTTGAGCTCTTCCTCCAAGCTGATTTCTGTGTTGAACGACAGTCTGAGACCACGCGCAGTTGCATTGCCTTGTAATTCAAGAAGGAAGTCTTTGAGAGATGCTTCCCAATCCATTGCCCTTTTTACGACAGTTGAGTCTTCATTGGCATTGTTGACGACCCAGGTGACAACGATTGCAGATGAATCTGCAGGATCATCTGATCCATCTCTCCCACCGAGAATCAATTTTGGATCGAGAGGTTGGCTGAACTTGGGTAGGCACTTGACAGGTGAGGTCTCACATTTTCGAAGCTCATCCTTCCACGTTTTCGCATTAACCTGCTTCGCATCGTTCTTGAACCATGCTGCCACGGACTGCACCACACAAGCATCCCCTGTAGGCTTGAAGCACACATCTTCAAGCGTAGCATTGGTTTTCTTTCCCCTTAGCTTGCTAATGCGGTCTTCGACATCGATCCACCACGTCAACGTTTCGTAGCTTAGGACTGGGCCTGGCCCTTCTGGTTGTGTATCGTTCACTAGGAAAACCTGTTCGGCACGGTAAAAGGGTCCGAAGTTCTTATCAAAGAATGCCTTCTCTTCAGCAGCTGCTGAAGTCGGGCTAACCCATAGTCGAGCTGGGTTTGTCTCCACTTCAAATCGGACCCATCCTATGCTCAAAATCGCCACCAGGGAGACACTGACAGCAATAGTCATGGCCGGAAATTTTGCGGCAGCGTGTCCCAGCCGACTGAAAGCACTGTCACAGACGGTGTTGATCCAGTAATGTCTCTGAGGGCGATCATACATAGCATTATTATGGATTATGTCACCTTCGTCCTCATCATCGCTTGGTGCAACGTCTTGTAGTAGTCGAAGTCGCTCGGTGGTGCGCCGCTTATGCTTAGCCCAGGCGATATGCCCGAATATTGCTGTAGCCAGCAGTGCCATAAGAACTCCATATACCAGTATAGCTCCAAAGGAGAGGCAAGGGAGCACTCCGACGTGGCATGAACCAGATTCCTTAACTTTTGGAAGTTCGGGGCAAACATCAGGGCAGTCTACACAAGCACACCTGAAATCCTCGTCTTCGTCGTTACATTTCTTCGGGGTCATTTCCGACGCTCCAGAACCAGGTTCGGGATATTCCTCAGGTCTTGGAAAGTTGATTTGGAAAGGCGAGCCAAAAAAGGGATCCTTCTTTCCCAAGAACTTCAAGAAATCCGTATAATTTTTCGCGCCGCCACCAATGAGAGACATAGCATTGCCGTTTGTAGGCCCATACTTCACATCCTTACAGCTATCGTAGAACCCAGATCCATATGAGTTAGAAACAAGATGGTCCAACTCTGTAACCCTCTTTTTATCACCGCTCGCTTCGGCCTGTGTGACATTTATGAAGAGCGATTGATCGGGGGAGCAGGTAAAGGTGCAGAAGAGGTTATAGAAATTCTCTTTGCAAGCCGGGCAGGAGGATATGAAGGCATTCGCTTTCTTCAGGTTATCCGACAGAGTGTCGAGCTACATCAAACATCAGTATATGTTCTCTGACTTGATAATATGCCATACCTGTTTTTCTTCACAACACAGAGGACCTGTCTTCCATTTCGGCCCACAGATCCCCATAAGCTTCTCCCGCACATCGTCCTCGGGGTCTTTTGCCAGCCCGTTATCAACACACGGCAGCCGCGAAAAAAGGGTCCCACAGTCCCCGCGGATCGCACAGCGCCCGGCCTCGTGGATGGGTGTGAAAGCTTCACTGGATACCAGGGTAGTAGCTGCAGTCAGGAGGAGGCCTGCGACTACTAGGAGGCTGGGCCCCATTGTTGCTTTGAAGCGTCGTCCAGCGCCGCAATCCCTCGGAGGGTTAGGCAAGTGTGGTCAGAAATTCGTTTGAAAGTGGTTGAGAGAGCATAAGTCCTCTGCGATTGAGAGGTTGCTCAGATGGGATGATGGTCTCGCTTTGTGGTTGGGCAGGTGACGGGGATCTTGTGTGCACCAGCCTCTGATCCTCTGATGACGCTTCCATGCAGTACGGTGCCTTCTTAGGCCACATCCAGACTCGTGGCGCTGCAGTTTCAATGTTTAGGCATCCTCACGGATTCACGACTATGCCTTTTATTGCGTAGCAGTTTACCTACTTGATTCCATTTGTGAGTACCTACCTGTTATTATTGTATCTGCAAAAGCTAGGGGTCATGGTGCAGAAAGTAGAGCCAAATCATCTCTAATTTCTATTGATCTATTCCACTACTCGTAAAACCCAACCAATGGGGTGGATATGTCCTATGTCTTCTTCCTAAGGCCGTGAGCCACTCGCTTCTACGTGAACAGAAAATCCTCCCAAGTAAGTGTCCTATGATCATCGTATGCAACCCACCACCTATCCGACGCAAAAGAAATCCGTGCAAATGAAAACCCCTCATCCACTGTGATACGACAATATCCAAGTAGAGGTAAGATAGCATTCGTTTGGCCATAAGGAAAAGAGCGTTTGTACCCCGTAAAGGCCGGCGAATGTCGGATTCCGGGCGGGGGTTGGTAATCCCTAGCATTTTGATATGATACAGCGTAAAGTCTGAAAGAGTAGATCCTAACTCTCACGAGGCCTTGTCTAAATGGT
This sequence comes from Lachnellula cervina, assembly GCA_007825325.1. Classification (NCBI taxonomy): domain Eukaryota; kingdom Fungi; phylum Ascomycota; class Leotiomycetes; order Helotiales; family Lachnaceae; genus Lachnellula; species Lachnellula cervina. The sequence continues at coordinate 85,629 of QGMG01000015.1, read as the reverse complement.
TTTTAGATCCAGAGCTGCCGATTGCTGGTGATGTTCGGCCCGAATTTTGGGTGCCATCTGCATTTCCTTTTTCCTTCATCGAAGATATTCCGTCCTCTTGATACAGGTTGTGTTCCTCGATATAATTGATAACCGGCGATGGAATCAGATATCTGATGCTCAATTCCTTTCGTAAGAAGAGCCTAATCTTAGTCGAGCTTACGTTGTTCTGGATGAGTTGTTTGACAACCTACCAAGGCATTAGCAATCTTATTGTGACAGGTCTGTGTGCAAAGTCTGAGTTGTGAGTGCAAAGTACAGGAATGATAGGGAGATTTTAGGAGAAGCTCTTGGATATGAAATGCAACTGTCTAAGTCCAAGAAGACATGCTATAGGACCATGCTTACATGAATGTTGTCCTTGTAATTTTGAAGACTGGAGAGAGCGTCATCGATGTCAGTTCCCTCTCGTTCAATGATGCAAGCACCATATCCTCCCAGAATATGATCCAAATCATCACTACTCCAGACGCCTGGTGAGTCAATTAGCAAGGCAGTAAGGAAGACGGATATATATTACTTACCTGGTGTGGACATAGTCTGGACAACTACAGAAGAAGAGGGAGTCAGTATAAAATATTCATGCTACTACTAGATCCGTGTATAGTCAAAGAATGAGATGTGTACTCACGATCTGCACCCGCCAAGAGACAAATCTTAGCAGGTACTCGGGTCCCATCAGGTCGCTCGATACCTCCTAATACCACGTTGATCTCGTGTTCGAAATGATCTAAGACCAGGGCCTATTTCATTCCATTTAGTTAGTTTGGACTTGTGTTTGATTGTTTGGCAGCAGAAAGCCATACTTCCGAGATTTGCCAGGAGCTGGTATTCCATAAGTATGATTTGACTTACAGTGGGAATGTATTCTGGATTCGTAGCCTCCCATGGATCAACCATCAGCCAACCAGCACTTTCTACGGCCAACTCACACATCCGGAGTCTATGGACAGCTGGTGCAAGTCCTGCCTACAAGAAATCAGTACTGTGTTTTACGTAAATACCAAACTTTGAAAGGATGTAACACTCTTCAGAAGTCTCGGCAGAGCAGAGGAAATAGAGAAAGGGGCTGATTACCTTTTTGTAGCCGTCTCCAACCTGTGTGAACATATTAGCATTTTGGACATTAATATTTAGGAGGGAGTTCGGGGCAAGGCTCCTTGCTGCCAAAGGGCACCTAAACAACCCCAATCTCGGAAACGAATTGAGGGGGAATAGCATTTCTGTTTGAAAATAAGACTCACTGGACTGAGATAACCCCCCATGATCTCGAAGTTTTTGTTGTTGAATTTGTACTAGAGTGGGATGTTAGCCTTGATATCACGTAAATACGTAGAGTGAACCCGGAAGGTTATCTTCGATTCCCGAAGAACCGCAGAACATGAAGAAGAGTACGCACATACTAGATGACGAGGGAGTTAGTTATTTCCCATTCAAGAATATTTTAGGAGCAGAAGAAGGACAAGTTCCCGCTTTAAGAAGTGTGCGAGGAGGATTCGGAATACATGTAAAACGATGGAAAGGGGGAGTGTAATATGAAAGAACCTGTTGTCCTTACGTCTGACGCCATCTCGAACATCCTTAAGTGTAGGTAGGTTATAGGTGAGCTGCCGGCGCATTAGCATAGTAGTTGAGAGAGTGGAAGAGCGTGGAAGCATGTGGATATCCCAGCCTCCTTAGCTGCTGAAAAAACAAGTAGGTTTTAGGATGAAAATAAGACGTACAAGGAGCCACATGCTATCAATACGAGTGGGGTTCTCGAGGCATCGCTTTGGTGTAATGTGAGGCGTTCGTGGGGGAAGTTGCTTTGAACCGGTTGCGAGACCGCAGACTGCGTATTTATTGTCATTTTGAAAGTCGTATGGCTTTTGCTCGGGGTTCTCGAGTCGTGCCTCTGCGGCAGAAATCTGGGGCTCGAAGGTGTGCAAAATCTCGACGATTGATTGCTATGTCGCAAGGTCGAAACGCGGAAATGATGGGGATTGCGGGGGTCAAGGCTGCGCACGAATAGTCGCCTAAAGGAAGAGCGTCTGGGAATAGGGTAAGACACCTTGAAGCCGAGAGGAGTGAATCTTCCTTGTATTCGACGGGGAAAATGGATGCGAATGTTGAACTTAAAATGCTGTTGGATCTTGTATGGTGGGGGATTGGTTGTGACTTTGTTACAGAGATGATGCGATGCAACGCGATTCACCCCGCTTACACTATCCTTCCGGGCGGGAGGAGCATTCTAGAGCGTAAGGGAGTTAGTGTTTTCAATCATGGACAAGTGGACAAAGTCCCCGAAATTGGTTTCAAGAAAGGTTTTTCTCTAACAGAATCTCTAATAGAGAAAGCAACTGAATTAGAATCAAGCTGCGCTACCTCAACCACCTGCCTAAAGGTTAATAAGCTACTCAAACTTGAGTCACGTTGGTTGCAGAACAAGCAGGTTAACAGGTTCCGGGTGCCTGGGATTGATTACAGTACCGTACTGTACTACTGTGCTTAGGCTACCTAGGTAGGTAAACAGGACGACTCAGCCATGAGATGCACCCCACCCTATCCAAATTCGACTGTAGGTACACGCCACCGTGTATTGCTGACAAGAATGAGAGGCTGTTGACAACTTGACATGTCTATCAGGCACGTGATATCTAAGGCACGTGGTGCGATTCGAAAGAGTAAAACCGCATACTAGTGAAAGAGCCCTGTGTCTTGATAAACATGTAACCGCGTGATATTTACAGGCCTCTTACTCGGATATCCGCAGGTTGACCTGTATATATTGGACAGGCAGTATTGCGAACTTCCGCACGTGACTTTCGTCTAAGCATCCCATGGTCTGAGAGGGTTGCCGTAAATCGACTTGAAAAATTGGTAAATCGACTTACGCTAACTAGTCTAGAAAGGCATTACGTAGCATGCGCGCACATATAGATCTACACGCTAAGTACTTCTAGCACCACCGGAACATATAGGCAGCCGAAGTACCTAGCATGCCGGTCTATATATATAACTCGGGTAAAGTGAATAAAAAAATAGGTAGTGTACAAAATGCATAATCGAACGCGTAAAGTGACTTGCAGTCCTACCTAAATAGTTAGCAAAGTGAAGTCACTCTTAGAGAATACATTATATAACTGCACACTCTTGCGGGTCACACTAAATTATATAATTTTCGGCTACAGCTACAGCTACACCCTAGCTGCAGCTACCCCTAGCTATCCCTAAATCCTCATTTTTGTAACACCTTAGCATTAGCATTTATTATTTTATTATATTCTTAACTAACCACTTCTATTACCTCTACTATATTAGACTTTTCTAAGGCTATATCTACACTAATATAGCCTATAATAATAGTCTCCTCCCTTAAAGAAGTAGGGCATACTGTTTATAATTTCGCCTATAGAAATATATTTAGATACAAGATCTAAGATATATAAAAAAATTGCAAAACTAACTAACCTTAATAGCATATATAGGTATGCAATCTTATAGGAGAGCTAGATAAGAGGAATAAAAGATTATCTATCTATGCATTAAAGGCTCGCGATTATACTATTATAAAATGCAACTGCCTCTTTAAAATCCGCGCTAAAATTAACCTTAATAGCAATTAGGACATCGAAACTATAAATGAGCAGTATAATTATAGCCCTTTTGTCACGTGTATTGCGCTACACGTGATGCCTGGCGCTCCCTTCCCTTAGCGCCACGCTAGTTAGCCACATATTAGGGCCCCATTGAGGGCATCCATAGAATGCATCCCCTTTTACCACTCTAATATGCAGTTATCCTAACACCTTTAGATTCTCTCTCTGCTGCACCTGTCTATTATATTAGCTCTATGCTTAATAACAATATTAAACAAATTATTAATATATTGAATATAGGGCAATCTCCTACTCAAATTATCACTTTTCTATAAGAGAAGAATCCTAAATAAACCCTTATTGTTTCCAATATCGAGAATCTAGTTAAGAGGTCTAAAAAACAGGCTCTTAAAGGAAAGAGTTATATATAATAGCTTCTTGATTAGCTAAGAAGCAATAGCTTCACTGCTAACTATTATCTCGATGCTAATAGCTTAATCAATAGGCTATTTTTTATTTATTCTAATAACCTTTCCTTCTTTAAATAAAATCCCGATATTATTTTATTAGATAGCATATATAAAACCAATCGATTTAGGATGCTAATACTATATATTAGAGCTATCACCTTAAATAATATAACAATCTCTATAGGGGTCTGTTTTCTACACTATAAGATAATAAAGGACTATAAATAGGCAATAAAGAGGTTTAGAGATGTATTTAAGGTAAAGGATATTAAGCTCCCTAAGGTTTTTATAATAGATTGGGAATTAGCTCTATTAGAGGCCCTTTAAGCTTACTTCCCTAAATCAAATCATTTATTATGCAATTAGTATATTAATTAGAACGTTCGATCTAATACAAAAAAACACTTTCTAAAGCCTCTAAACAATTGCAATTATTACCCTCGATATAACGAATTTTATAAAGCTTAGTTACACCTTATTGCCTTACCTACTATAGAGATCTATACAGGTCGACTTTAAGCCTTTCGAAATTTGGATTTCCCTATAGCTGCAGTACAATATTGCATTAATATATGGCTCAAATGGGCTAAGAAGCTAGTGGCTTATTATATTAATAAAATCCCTCACTTCTATAATTGCAATACAAGTAGGCTAGAAGAAATGCACTATTGCCTTAAGGATTACATTTAGAGCTCTATTAGCAATCTATTAATAGTTTTCAAGAAGCTAATTATATTCTAGTCAAATTAGCATTAAAATATTATTATTAAACAAGCTAAGCAATAGAGATCGCGCTATAATATTGCATTTCGCGCGCTATTTAAGAAGATTAAAGACTTTATTTATAATAACTACCTCCTCTTTATTTGGGCTGAATATATAAAGCTTCTAGCAGATAGCACTTGTCTAGTAAAGCCTTATACAGGTCTTATTAAGACATTAATAGGGATCCCTTATTCTTATAATATTTGAGTATTAAATCAGTCAGGGAGAATATATATTTAGCGCAGTATACTATATTGCTATTAGTTTATTTAGCGCCCTGCCCTTAGCTATATCTTTAAAGATAATAATACAATTATTATTCTTAATCCAAAAATGCGCAATAATGTAATTAATAAACAGAGAACAGCTAAGAGAGCATAGTATAGGGGATAATAATAAGGCATACAAGGCGCTCACCGCGTCTTATTAGCATTTAAGAACAAGAGTAATAACTATATAGCAGCTCCTATATATACTAATAAAGTAATTGCTTTATTAGTAGCTTGCTAGTAGCTTAATTAGTATACTATAGATAAAAACTATTATCTAGAGCGTCTATAAGCTATAGCAGCAGCAATCCCTACGCCTTTACCTACTCCTCCTCCTTCTCCTACATTCTCTCTTTTAAGGCCTTATCTATTAATGGCAGCAATTCTAGCACCTTATCCTGCAGCGCTAGCACCTTAAATGGCGAATTAATAGCTTCCTTAAATGCCGCAGCAATAGCCTCCCTAAATAATAGATCAATAGCCTTAAATGGCAGCGCGGCAGTCTCAATTTCAGCTCTAACCTCCTCCTCCTCCTCCTGCAAATCATACAAATTATACAAATCCTACAAATTGTCCTCCTCCTGCAAATCATTCGAATTATCTAAATATACCTCGTCTAGCTCGAGTACTGCATTAGCTAAACCGCTAGGGCCCTCTAGCAATGATTCTAATGCCTCAAATGCATTATAATAGCCCTCAAATGCATTACATCGCAATGCCTTAGCCTTAGCCTTTCTAGCGCGCATCGCAGGGGCCAATGCCCTTATTTACCTAACAATTCGCTGCAATTAATAGAAACGCGCTATTGCAATACTCGAGCTCGCAAATAGGTTTTTAGAGGCTTTAAGAAGCAGGAGGGGACACATATTAAGCTAGAACGCGCCCTCCGCAATTATATAAGGTTGGTAGATAGTAAGAGCTTTATAAATTACGCGATGACATATACAGGAAGGCATTGCAGGTGGTCTCTACACAGGATTTCAATGCATTAAATGAGGCACCAGATACAGGCTTCTAAGGCACCCAAATGCTATAGCAAATGCGTTGGGAATAGGGATTTGGGTGGTTGGAAATGCATTAATTTTATTAGTTAGGACTACGTAGGAATAGGTTTTAGCGTTACAATTAATGGCCATTTTATATGCTTAGAATCATCGCGCAAAATTAGTCAAAATGCTCTCCGCAACAAAAGGTTTTAGCGCTATTTAGGGTGTTACCGTTTGTTATACGTACAGACTAGCACGCTAGGTACTTCGGCTGCCTATATGTTCCAGTGGTGCCGGAAGTACTCGGCGTGTGGATCTGTACGTGCGCGCATGCTACGTAATGCCTTCCCAGACTAGTTAGCGTAAGTCGATTTACCAATTTTTCAAGTCGATTTACGGCAACCCGTCTGAGAGCCTAGACAGCGCTAGAAGGCGGATGGAACCTTGAATGTCCTAGCGCAAACCTTTACTGTACCTCAACATGGCTATTCTCGTGAAGCTGTCGCTCAAACACAATATCCGGTACTGTAAAGGAAATGGCACTCCTAAGGTTACACCCTCGAGAGCTAAGTACAGTAAGAGCAATACCGGAGAATGCTAAAGCTTGGAACGCTATACGAGCAAATAGGTCATGATTCGATCAAGGGTCTGGTGGTCCAGAAGCGAGGCTCTTTCGTGTAACAGCGTGACTCTCACAGTATCGACGCTGTACTAGGCCTACATCGTGCTAAGGGATGCTACGAAGTATTAAGTGCTTTGTAATCTTCATGACGTCAATCATCCATCGCGTTTGCAGTCCAGATTTCCAAGTAAGTTACTCCTTTGGCTTCATCTCTCCACCTATCCTTGATTCCTATGTATCCTATTTGATTGCAATTCTGCGTATACCCCAGAACACGCATCGACCTCTCCTCAAATCGCCATACCTCCGTACATCAAACCCCAACCCACACAGATGGCTGCGACAGCTTCATCTGGCTACGTTCTCGAAGACTCTGGCACAAGTTCACTAGATGTGCCGCAGATATCAATCACGCGGGACCGTTCGATACCTGCTAGTGCCTCCGAAACTGTGCAGGGTCTATCAAAGCCGAGTCCAGAGACTGCTTCCACTAATCAGACCTTTCCGCCTTCAGCCACAGCCAATACTACTTCCAGCCATGCAGCATCTTCTTGTCAGCCAGCAATCAACAATGAAACCAGTGATGCTCAAAAGCCAGACTTCATCACAACACAAACAGTCAAAGTGAACAGAGTGGTCAACCATTTCAACGATTTCAAACAAGAACTCACCAAGACTTATATAGCAGATAGTCATGTGCTGGCCCGGGAGGATCATGACATCAAAGGTGAGGTCCAGAGGCAATCCTTACTCGAAGGCAAGGTCAAAGATTTGGGATGGCATAAGAAGCTCAATGAGATGCCCGATCCGTTGATTGGCGGTGTTTCGAACCAAACATTATTTGCCAAGATTCGTCGTTTTAACAAGGTAAGGACGCCATGTATAGCTACACCAATATTATCCATATTAATGCTTCTAATTAGGATGTCTTTGATGTTAGAGCTCTGCGTCTGGCCAAAACCAACGATCTAGATCTAACAGAAGCTTGGGACGACGATCATAAGACTGACAAGCTCACTCTGCATCTACAACGTGCCTATCTGAGCATTGTCTTACCACTGGCAAGCTTAGGAAAGCAATTATCCCGTTTGCGATCGTGGAAAGAAACACGAAGAACGGCAGCGTTCTGTATAGTAAGTCCATACCATGAAACCGAAAACATGAAAGTCGGACTCATTATAACAACAGATCTACTTTGCGGCATGGTTTTACGATCTGCTCATGCCGTTGATCTTGGGTACATTGGTAGTCATCATAGGATCTAGGCATGCGCGTAACATTCTATTTCCTCCTGCTCCTCTGCCACTAGTCAACAGCGGTACTGGCGGCCTCCAGAAACCACAATCCGGACAATTAGGTACTACGGATACCCTGACTGGAGCTCCGGAAAAAGCTGAAGGAGAAGCCAAAGAAGAAGAGGCGGCTAATTTCGTCGAGAATGTCCGTCATCTTGTTCAGCGTGCTGTGGGAATGCACGATAATGACAACAGCGAAGGTGATCCCTTAGAGGGCAAGGTACCAAAACCGATTCGAAATGCTATCAAATCAGTCAAGGATGCTGGCGCAACACAAGGACATGTGACAGAAACTCCCGGAGAAAACATGACTCAGAAACCAATGGAAGACTTGTTATGGGATAAAGCCAAGCCAAACGTCATTAACACCGTGGCCAAGGTTGCCCCTCACGTACTTGGCGAGATAGTTGATGACTGGGAGCGTTTTGCAAAGTAGGTTCATCATGGTAGCGGGATGTTCTTGCTAATACATATAGCGCAATCTCGCCAACCCCACCATTCCCTCGTCTATCATTTCTCAAAATTGAGGCTCTCTTTGTGCCCCTCTTCTTAATCTCACTATTGGTACCGCAATACATGGTCTACAGGGGAACTGGTTTTGCGGTTGGATTCGTTCTCTTCGGAGACCCCATAATCTCTCCAGGCCTCAGACTGCTCAATGCGGAATTTCCTACATGGATGGAGGTGTTTAACCCAAAGAAGTGGGTACTGACTGCCAAACACATGGGATCTTGCTAATAAGTTACCAGCAATATCTTCCGAGGCTTGCCTACCAATAATCAGCTCACTCTTACTCTGCTGCGTATCGGTGAAGCACATAATAGTCCTATTCCTCCCGTCCCCGATACCAAAGCAACCGATGCCAACAAGCTCCCTGATGTGAAGATTGACGATATACCTCTCAACGCTACTCGTAAAGAAGTCGCAGATGCAATGTATCCATCTGATATGCCTAAAGGCCAAGTCGACCATTCCTCCTCCCCCACCACTGCCAACGCCGAACAGGATGCTGGCGAAGGAGAGAAGGAGAAGCCAAAACACAGACATCTCTCCAAGGTGATCATGGGCCTATTGAAATGGAGTACCAAAGCTACTGTGGAGACAAAGCTTGTAGTCGATCAAGTCCGTGCGACAGCTGGCTCACACGAAGCCCGAGGTCACATCGGCGTCTTACCGAAAACAAAGTATCTCATATACGCCGGCCCTGCGGAATTTGTAGCGCGATTCGATGGAAAGAGAGGATGGCTATGCATTACATCTCCCATGCACCCTGCCTCCACTTTCTCCACCACCTCGCCACGTCTCATCTTCACCACCACAGATCCCCGTGGTAAGCATGATCAGCTCGACCTATTCGACAAGAGCAACACTCTATGGTCAATCAACATTGCAGATATCTACCGTCTCAAACGCGCATCGGCATTCGCTGCCAAGACGGCTGAGAAGTCGGCGCAGGCGCAGGATAAAGATTTGTTGGCTAGTCTTGAAATCGAAGATAAGATGAATAAGGTATGGCGCTTTACAGCGATTCCAGAACGCGACGAACTGTTTAATCGATTGGTTGCGGTTGGCCCGCAGAGGTGGGAGAATATGTAAGATGTATTTTTGGGGGGACAGGAAAAGGATAAGGAAAGGCAGAAAGAAGACTTCGATAGGAAGGAGCGCAGTTCTCTACCTTGTATTCGAGCCCACACACCAAGATTGTGCATGCTAAATAAACAGACTGGAAAGAAGAGAAACTAGCTTGCATTTCGTAAAGCGCACATGATCTGCTTGCTTGCTTGAAGCATGTGATGGAGGATATGATATGCCTGCCTAGCATCCCGAAGCATTTCCAATGAGAGAATTTTGCAAGCTACATACCACCAAAATTTGGTATACGCGGTGGCGATAAAGTAAACACTAGCGCTGGCAAAGAAGAGGTGTTAAAAGTATGTGCTTCAACACCAAATCCTATTACCTACTTAATTCTCACAGCCTCCTTCCAAATCCCCACCAACGGTCCCCCAACCCCAAACACAGGATCACTATCAGCCCTCGCATTCCGCGCCTTCTCCCTCGTCTCCTCTTCTCCCGCTTTACAGAAATTGTTGTCCTAGTGCGGACTACCCTATTTTGTTTCAGTTTATCATCAGAGCGAGCCCCTTTATTTAGACCCAGAGTAGGGGCAAATACATACCGCAGGATATAACTCTATATACTCGAAATCCGCCGAACTCTCCAGACAATAATACGCTACTCCGGCTAGCAGTACAATAGCATCTCCTTCGACTACTAAAACAACTAAACTAGCTTCACCTCTATTTACGTCTAGGGGACCGCCTCCGAGTAATAGTTTCAGATGCCCGCTAAATATAGCGTGGCATTCGTGCGTGATAGAGTGGAAATAATGCGTGGGGTAGTGCTTGAATATCCCGCCTTTAAGCTACTGTAGTGGTGCGGCTCGATGGTTGAGCATACTAGGGTGGCGGTAGCTGGGAGGGGAATAGCAGAGCGGTAAATTAGAACGGGGAGGGGAGAGTTGGGACGTGGGGTATAGGGTGGGGGAGGTGGTGTTGTTCGGGTTGTAAGGTTACCATCTTCGGCTTCATCGTGTTTGTTAGGGAGGAGAGGTGAGGTGTGAAGAAGGGATGGCGGGGTACTGGACTGGGATATCACCAATCGCCACCACTACAGTACCTCCGTAGAGGATATCCAACCTCTCTTTTTGCGCATTAATACACAACCACCACACCACAATTATAATTTTGTTTGGCTTGTTTAATAAATTGAATAAGAAGCCAATAAACCATATGCAATTTTTAATATGAATATTAATCAGGTGGTGCAAAAGCTATATAACATAACAAAAATGGGTCTACTCGCATAGGATTAAATCCTCAGGGCGGGCTAGCAGCTCAAATAATTGAGCTGTTTCGCCCCAGTTTTCTCTCGCACCCTCTGACTTGCATTAGCTTGAGGTTATACCCGTTCTAGCTATACGTTTTATTTTCTCTTAGCATTATGTTTAGAGCTGTTTCGGTAAAATAATACGTATGGATAGTGGGTCTCTAGTATCCAAGTACTAAAATCGATAGAGTAAGGTGGAGAGACATCCTAGTGCCCTTATTTTTATATAGGCACTTTGCCTCTTCAAACGAAAAGCATTAAGAAGTGGAGCAAACGCTAACCTAGCGTTTAAACGCCAGCTTTTCGATGAAGTTTACAGGATTAGTTTAGTTTCGCTTAATAAGTCGTAGCATTGGATATACTTCTAGCCGTATTGAGGTTAATTCGTCGTGTTGTGTTGTGGGGCGAAACAGCTCAAATAGACCTCTTTTGGTTTATATTGAACTATTTTGTTTCTTATCCTTTTCTCTTCTTCCGCGAGCGAATGCGACGACGGCTATCACGTGAGGCTAAATGGACGATTATCTCTTCTCCTCTCCTCCATAACTCCCACTTACTGGCCTAAGCCAACCTTGCCGCACATCTCCCGCCAAAGAAGCGACAATATCGTCAGCTTAGCTACCGCTGAAGCTACACTGATATCATCTCCTTTGACCTAATAATGTCTCAGCAAAATTCCCTATGTCTCATACGTTAAAGAATCAGAAGCATCCTTCGCTTCAGTCCAAGCCGGATCTAATGTGGCTAAGCGTAGAGTTGTTAGCCCCCTAAATACGTATTTGAAAAATGAGTTATATTGCAGCTTGACTGATAGTTATTCGAAGGTCCTATAAATTAGAAGGTACATGTATTAACAAGTCTTGCTCTAGTAGGTGAGACACTAAAACATTTTAAGCAAGATTTGATAGAGCAAGCAACACCTGAGATTACATCAGACGAAAACCCGTTATACATAGATTTTAATAAACAGAAGTCGGCTTTTTGGGGATAACCTTTTATTAAACATTTTTCGTTTTATGAGTTTATGAACAACGTAAAATGATCGATCTATCTGTAAAGAAGTGGAAGAATAGAACGAAATACCGGTAGACGTAAATCTGCGGAATTGATGCAGCAGACAGAAGCTTTGCTCAAGAACTTTCAATATAGATATAGGCATCTAAATCAAAATCTGCCACGTTGCTCAGTAGTCAAATATAATAACCCTAGTCTGATAGGTAATCGTCCTACAAGGTGGAAGGAAGATGGTTGTTTCTTTTCCCCGCGTGGATAGGAATCAATTTGAGGCTGAGTGTTGAAATACATACCCAAAGGCACTTGACCTTTGCTTTTAGTCTGCTACACAACAAAGAGCGTCTTTTTGGTATCAACGTCGTCACTTTTAGAATTCGTCTAGATCGACTTTTTGATTTTAAGCGCGGTGGTGGTGCTAGGATTAAAAACAGCGCTCCGCGCCAACTCAGCGTACGTAGGATCGATGTAATCGCTCATTAACGTTTGCCCTACTGTACCATACAGTTCCATCCCATCAAACATCTCCACCTCCACGGCCCGTGATCAATTTTCTATCTTCTCCCTCCGTTTGCGACCTTCGACAATTCGACATTAACTCAGACTAAGAGAATATACAAACAGCCGCTAATGGCGTGACCGATGGCATCTTCGCAGCGTAAATCGGAGTCACTTTTCGATAACGACCCCGGAACGGCAACAGCAACAGCGAGAAACCAGTCGACGGCGACTTCTTCTATTCCTGCTTCTCGGTACCCTTCCCCCCATTCACCTGCCCTTCTTTTTACTTGACCCCTTCCATCTTCCTTCCATCTTCCATCTTCGTCTCCACCTGCAAGTCAATATCCATCTACATCTACATTTGCAACTTCGACCTGCCGCAACCTCTTGCAACCATCCAGCTTGTTGCACAGAGGCGACGGAGTGTGCTGAAGGCCTTCCATCAGAAAGCAAATACTCATGTCTTCCAGAATTACTCGTGCGTCCGCCAGACAAGCAGCCAACTCTTCAGAGTCCTCTGGCGCCTCCGCAGGAATCCCCGCCACCGCTGCTGCTTCGTCCACTCGACCGCCGCCTGCATCACGAAAACGCAAAGCACAAGCTCGAGAGCCTAGTCCAGTACCTGAACCCGAACCTGCGAAACCACCATCTAAACGTACAAAGCGACAGAAGGTAACAGAGCCTGAGCCGCCCTCACCTGCCCCAGCTTCCGCTCGCAAGAGAACTTCAAAGGGCAAAACTCCTGCGGTTATGTCGAGTCCTGGGTATGTATTTGATCTATCCCCATCTGTGCTGCTATGCTAATACACATCTCAGTGATTCTGCGGGTCCTTCTAGTGAACCACCGAACACATCTACCAGTTCCTCAAAGCGGAAGTCATCTAGGAATAAGAAGGGTGGTCAAGGTGTGTCGCGTTTTCCTCACTCAAGCATATTCTCGTCATTGCTAACGCCCTATAACACAGATAATCCTACAAGCACCCCAGCATCTAGCCGTAGACCGAAGAAGACGGCCAGCACCAATAAAGATGGCGACTCCTCGCTAAATAACCTTTCAGAGAATAAACCTCCACCTCCTGAGGATGATGATGCTAGTGATGACAATGAGGATGAAGAGATGGCCCGCAATTATGCTGGCCGGGAGGACGATGATGACGATCCATTTGGAGGATTTGGTGGACCTGGAGGGCCTCCGCACGGCCTCTCGAGCACATTAAGGGCATTGACTGGCATGATGTCGGGCGTTTCTACGAGACTACGGGATATCTTGAACAACTTGAAGCAGAAAGATGATCCTTCGGTGCAGTTGATTGCCCTGCAGGAATTGTCCGAAATTCTACTAGTATCGACTGAGGATAATTTGTCAGGACACTTCTCCCCAGATGCATTTGTTAAGGAGCTTGTAGTCTTGATGCAACCCTCCGATTTTGGAGAAGAGAATCCTGAAATGATGCTTCTTGCATGCCGATGCCTTGCGAATTTGATGGAAGCATTGCCCGCAAGCACGGCGAATGTGGTTTATGGAGGCGCCGTACCAATTCTCTGCCAAAAGCTTCTGGAGATACACTTCATTGATTTGGCAGAGCAGGCTCTCAGCGTAAGTGGCCCCAGCCCTTGAATTGTACTTTCTAACTTGGAATTTCTAGACATTGGAGAAGATCTCGGTCGAATATCCTGCATCTATTGTGCGTGAAGGAGGCTTAACAGCTTGTCTGACATACCTTGACTTTTTCGCAACCAGTACTCAGCGAACTGCTGTCACCACTGCGGCCAATTGCTGCAGAAATATTCCAGAGGACTCATTTCCCGTCATTCGAGATGTAATGCCAATTCTCTTGAACGTCTTGGGCTCCAACGACCAGAAAGTCGTCGAGCAGGGATCTCTTTGTGTGTCTAGAGTTGTAGAGAGCTTTAGATATCACCCGAGCAAGCTTGAAGAGCTCGTCAGTACTGACTTGCTCGGAGCTGTCCTCCGTCTCTTACTCCCAGGTACCACCAACCTCATCGGCCCCAATATCCACACCCAATTCCTGCGAGTCTTGGCTTTCACTGCTAAGGCTAGCGCCAGCTTGTCCGCTGAACTCTTCAAAATGAATGTTGTCGAGACTTTGTACCAGATCTTGACGGGTGTTTCGCCCCCTAGTGCCACAGAAGATGTAGCCTCGAAATTGGACAGCGTTGTTATCATGCAGGCTTTGATCCACAGACCCCGAGAACAAGTCAATGAAACCTTGAACGTTATCTGTGAACTCCTTCCCGGCCTTCCCAGAGAATCCGAGTCATTCGATGCGATCTTTGATATTGATGCAGCGTCAGCACCGCCGACGGGATCGTCAAGTTCCCGAAAGAAGTCTGCAAATGAGAAGCGAATCGAGCTCCTAGAGGGATGTAAAGACGAAGTCAAGCGATTTGCCATCATCCTTTTCCCTACTTTGACGGATGCATTCTCAAGCACCGTCAACTTGAGTGTTCGCCAGAAGGTCCTAACCGCCCAACTGAAGATGCTATCCAATCTCGATAAAGATATCTTGATGGAAGCACTAAGATCTGTGCCATATGCATCTTTTCTTGCCGCGATCCTCTCACAGCAAGACCACCCCAGTCTTGTGAACTATGCACTTCAAGCTGCCGAGCTTCTCCTCACACGTTTGGATGAGGTCTATCGCTACCAGTTCTATCGGGAAGGCGTTATTACAGAAATCGCAAAGCTTGCTAATGCAGATTCTGCTGAGAAGTCTACCAAGTCTGCCAATGGAGACTCGCCGGCAATTGAAGCCGTCGGTGTAACTGAATCAGGCGGCGCTCAGAAAGTATCCGAGAAGTCCGAACCAGTTGACGATGCCAATCATGACGATGACGATGATTCGTCGGACGATGATAACGACGATGAAAATGAAAACGATGATATTCCTGATGATATCAGTCGATCTCCAACAAGCTCACGAGGATCTACAATGTCATTGGACGGCCCACCACGCCACGTTACCTCAGATGTCACGACTATGCAACAACTCATTGCACAGCGAGCAAAGAAATTCCTGGAGGTTCATGAGACGGAGAAGAATAGCAAAAACATGAAGAAAAAGGCCGTGAAAATTCTTACCAGTCTACAAGGATTGGCTTCCAGCATCGAATCTCACTATCTTCGTCAGGGCCCAGGCAACGGCGTGGAACTTTTCACAACACTCGCCTCTTACTTTGATGGCGATGTTCTGGAAAGCGTCACCAGTGCTGAGTTGCTCAACTCCGAAGTTGTGAGAGTCTTGCTGGATGTGTTCAACCACCCCGACGAGCGCTTGAGCAATGACGCTAGATCAGCCTTCCTCGAGGTCTTTATGGGACGAACTGTAAAGAAGAAGCCTAACACTTCCACTACAGAGTCCCCTGCTACGCCTTTCAGTATTCTAATCCACAAATTACAAGATCTCTTGAGTCGTTCCGAGCATTTTGAGGTTGTTACAGTCCACTCCAACACTTTTGACGGTAATAGAAGCAGTGCTGCTTCCATGCTTGCGAAGCAAATCCGTCTCAAGTTAGTTGCGCCTGAAAGCTCGGAGATACCACGACATTATCGCAACATCATGGTCTCAATTCATGCAATTGCTACTTTTAAAGCTCTCGACGATTACCTACGTCCAAGAATCAGTTTGTCGGAACGGGGACCTCGAGGCGCCAGGAGAGACGGCCTTTCAGGCGCATTGGCTGCATTGGCAGCTGCCGGCAACATTCCAAATCCATACTCCGGTGTTCCTGATGCCCAAGCACGTATGGCTGCCCGTGGATTGACTTCTGCTAATGCAGCAACTCCATCTGCCCCAACTCTTGCCCCTCGGAGTTCTAGAAAAGCGAAATCTAAGACAGCTCCTGCTGCAACACCTGCTTCTGAAAGTCAGTCGGCCTCTAACACACCCCAAGAAAAGTCCACTCGTCGGTCTAGTAGACGACAGCAAGCACAGACTGAGCCCCCAGCCCCACCTCCAGCTGCAGAAGAGGATGCTTTGGCGAGTGCACTGGAATGTGCTGACGAGAGACAACTTACTGATGACGAAGATATGGAAGCTAGTGCAGCTTTGGATGCCATTGTCGGAGACCTAGATGAGGATATGGAGGAGGGTGCAGCTCCAGACCCAACTGCAGTCAACCTCGAAGTCGCTGCTGGCGGCAAAGTCACTGCTCGAAAAGATGATGGTACTCGGGTTGCTACCCCTTCACAGGTATCTAGAGCTAGCTCCCGCAGCTCAGCCTTGCAACTTGCTGCAGCTCAAGCAGCTATGTCAACACCCAGCGCTTCCTCCCGGCCAATGTCTTATGCAGCTGCGATTCAAGCTGTACCACAGGACTGGCACATCGAGTTTAGCATCAACGGCAAGCCAATTTCCAATGATATGACCATTTACCGAGCTGTTCACAACCCGTCAGTTGATGAGCATACAAACCGAGGCGTCTGGTCCGCAACACACGAGATAGGATTTCAGCGTGTTCCTGGGCCGCCCCCACCAGAACCAACCTCTCTCAGTCAGGCATCTGAAGTTAGCACGGAAACAACTGCTTCTGGAATTCCTGCGTCACTGGACAAGCACCCCGCAACATCCTCCATCCTTCGACTGCTGAATATCCTGCACGCGTTAAATGCAAATCTAGATGATGTGTTAGCCGAGAATAAGGACACATTGAAGCTCAACGCTGAGCCACTCTCGCAATTTGTCAATACAAAGCTCACAGCCAAACTTAATCGACAGCTTGAGGAGCCTCTCATCGTTGCCAGCGCTTGTCTTCCCACTTGGAGTGAGGATTTGGCTCGGCTGTATCCATTCCTTTTCCCATTCGAAACCCGGCATCTATTTCTGCAATCCACTTCTTTTGGCTATGCACGATCGATGACCCGATGGCAGAATGCCCAATCCGCCGATGAGTCTCGGAGAGACCGGCATCGTGATGAGCGCCCCTTTTTAGGCCGATTGCAGCGCCAAAAGGTACGAATCTCTCGTTCGAAGATTCTCGAGTCTGCTCTGAAGGTTATGGAACTTTACGGTGCCTCACAAAGTATCTTGGAGGTCGAATACTTCGAAGAAGTCGGAACTGGTCTTGGTCCAACTCTAGAGTTCTATTCCACCGTATCTAAGGAGTTCTCGAAGAAGAAGCTCCACCTCTGGCGTGAAACAGATGCTAACGAGGCTGACGAGTATGCATTCGGTGCTCGTGGTCTGTTCCCGGCTCCTATGAGCGAGGATCAATCAACAAGTGAGAATGGCAAGCGAACCCTGCACCTCTTCAAGATGCTTGGAAAGTTCGTTGCTAGATCAATGATCGATTCTCGGATTATCGATGTCTCGTTCAACCCCACCTTCTTCCGCATTGGAGACGAATCCAACCCAGTTACACCATCTCTGGGAGCTGTCAAGACGGTTGATGCCCAATTGGCAAAATCTTTGAAATTGATCAAGAAGTTTGCCGTTGGAAAGAAGGCTATTGATGAAAATCCTAACCTCACACCTGCACAAAAGGTCGCAGCGGCAGAAGAACTCTCTATTGACGGTGTTCGCATTGATGATCTTGGTCTTGACTTCACTCTCCCAGGTTATTCCACCATTGAGTTGCTGCCAAATGGATCTACCATCTCAGTTACCATTGACAATGTTGAGCGTTACCTTGAACAGGTCATTGATATGACCCTTGGGACTGGTGTTCAAAGACAAGTCGATGCGTTCAGAACTGGTTTCACCCAGGTATTCCCATTCTCCGCCCTCAGTGCCTTCACTCCGGATGAGCTGGTCATGCTATTCGGTAGAATCGAGGAAGATTGGTCCCTTGAGAGTATGTTTTACCCTTTCATAAATTTGACTATTGCTAACGATTTTTCAGCCCTCATGGACTCGATCAAGGCCGACCATGGTTTTAATATGGACAGCAAGAGTGTGAAGAACCTGCTTCAGACTATGAGCGAACTCACACTCCCAGAACGACGAGACTTCCTCCAGTTCACTACTGGTAGCCCTAAACTTCCTATTGGCGGTACGTCAAATTATCAACTGGGTATCTTCATCATGCTAATTTTTTCTAGGTTTCAAGTCTCTTACACCCATGTTCACGGTAGTTTGCAAGCCAAGTGAACCTCCTTACGCATCTGACGACTATCTCCCCAGCGTTATGACTTGTGTCAATTATCTTAAATTGCCCGACTACACTGATTTGGAAGTTATGCGGCGTCGTATGAATATTGCGATCAAGGAAGGACAGGGCGCATTCCATTTGTCATAGGCATGTTACTTGAAAGGTCGATGAGTTTGGCGCGAAGAATCGAATAGGAATTCGATCTCAGGCATTTATTTCACGGAAATCACCCCTATTGCGCCCCTCATAACTTATGTATTCACGAGCTTTCCCCACAATGTTTCTTTTTTCCACCTGATTTGGGATGGATGGTCAGTCAAATTGCATGGAAGGTCGTTTGGCGCATCAGGGGATGATCGTGAGGGAATGCGATTAGCTTTTGCACACTTCATTAGATAGATGAATCGGATTCTTCTCAATACCCTCTACTAGAGTGCAGTGTGTGATATTTGCCTTGGTCTTTCTAACATATTATAAAATAGTATTGTTTTCTCTGTCGTGATCTGGCGAGGAAACCCTGGATCTGATGCCCTACCTAGTGTTGTCCAACCGAGATAGGCTTAGTTTCACGATAAGAGTGACTACATTTCAGCGATTAACTTCTTTCCACCGTCATGCAAGTTTGTAATACTCCACAACTCCACAACTCCACAGCATCATGACTTCTCGATCTGTACATAATCCCCTCACAGCAATGCACCGTATCCGAGAGAATACTGTACCACTAAGCTGAACTATTTTGAATAATTGTTTCCTGTCTCTGCGCCGGCAGGAGAATCCCTCAAGAAATGTCCGACGTGGAGGCGCTTGCGACTCGATTATTGGTATTATTTCCCCTCTTGACACTGCACAATTTTCATAATACTTGGCTGACAATTCTGTCTAGGAGGAATATTCCAAAACCATCGATTCTTCCACAGTATTGGCCATCCTTTCCGACTTTGACCTAAATGATTCGGATCAATTAAATTCAGCAAAACAGACATTGGAGATTGTCAAGGCCACTGTCCCAGATGACGAAGCGAGCGGATTTGATGCCAGTGCTGCCAGTGGACCTCAAATTCTGATCGGTGGATTGGGGGGAGCGGGGGAAAATGAGAGCCAGAGCGGAAGCGGACAAAGTGCGCCAGGATGGACGAGCCAGACGGACGACACTTCTTTAGGTCATGAGATGTCCTCTTTGGACCTTGACGGCCTGGAGTTCACCACCAACGGCGCATCTACTCCATCGGATAAATCGACAGACAATTCATATACAAGTCAGCTGGACGACCTGGATGAAGAAGAGAAGAAAACAGCTCTCATGGGTATTTTCCCTACCTTGAAGCCATTCGACGTCAAGTGGACTTTGAAGAAATACAAAGGAAACGCCAGCTTGGCTATCGATGAACTTATGAATGAATCATTCCTCGAGAAGTACGGACTTCGTCACAAGGGAATCGACGCCTTCTCCGAGAGCGATATTCCACCACGGCTGCGCAAGAACAAGGCAAGAAACAAGAAAAGAAAGGGGCGAATAACAGAAGATGATGCAAATACCCAGGTTCCCGACTTACCCTTACAAAGCAAGTGGGAGACTGGGAGATATGAGGTCGATCTCATCGCCACCAGGACAGGGATGCCGGTTCAACAAGTCAGCTCGATGTATCATAAGAGTGGAGGATCAGTCCAAGCTACACTTGTTGCACTCATTGAGGCTCATAAGGGCTTGAACATGGAAGACGACGACCCCATGACCCAAATCAATGCCTCGGAACTCCACGAACGCTTCCCGTCAATTCAAACTCCTGATCTAGAAGCCCTAGTCCAGCTCACGCACCCCTCGATCGCAAACGCGCGTGACTTAGCAAAAGCTCTCTCATCTCGTCCCCACGGCTCCCAAACCCCAATCCAGATCGAACTACGACACGCACCACTCAGCCTCAACGATCCCAGCACCTCCTTCTCCTCAGCCAAACCAAAGTTCAATCCCGCTCTGGATCTCGATCCCATCGCCGCAAACACAATAACAAGCACCTACACCACCGCGCGCAACACAGCTTTCAGCCAAGCCTCGACGTACTACCGCAAAGGCAAGTCCGACCACCTCATGGGCGGCGCAGCAGCCTATTACTCCCAAGAAGGCCGTTCCTACCACGCGCTTGCGAAATCGGCCGAGAGCGATGCGGCGGATGCGCTGGTCTCGAGCCAGAGCACGGGCGGGTATTTGGATCTGCATGGTGTGAGCGTCAAGGACGCGGTGCGCATAAGTAGGGAGAGGGTTACGGCGTGGTGGCATGAGGGGGGCAAAGGGGGGAGGTATAGGATCGTGACCGGGGTCGGGCATCATAGTCAGGGGGGAAAGAGTAGGCTGGGACCGGCGGTGGGGAAGATGTTGATGAGGGAAGGGTGGAAGGTTGAGGTTGCGAGTGGGAATCTGTATATTGGGGGTGTAGTAAAGGGGAGGTGATGAGGTGTGGGTGTATATGTGGCGTTTTTGGTTGTTGATATGGGTGGCTGGGGGGCGCATTCCTGGTTGTTTATATGATGAGACATGAGCTATGTTTATATGGCACGTTCGCTGGTGGTATATACGCGGAGTGCGGAGTTCTGGATCAGCTTTTGGCTATTCTTGGGAGCTGGTGTATTTATAGGTCGATGGATGGCGGATTTCATACATAGAGATGATGGCTTTGGAGCCTGTTGGATGTATAATTGAGAACACTTCAGGTGTTATATTTTCGGACTATCGCGTATGTGCATAACACAATCTATTCAGTATCCTCGGCTTAATAGCATGGCATACATGCCCATGCCCCATACACTGTCACGTTCGTCTTTTCTTGGATCGTTTTTAGGATAGCTGCTTAAAATTATATTATTTATATATCATCGTCATGTAGTGTGTCAGATGAAAAGCCAAGCAAGCTGTCTAGATTTTATACCAGTACTTGATTCCCTGTACTCTATTTCTCCAGACTATCCTTCCCTCCCTCAAACTCCCCAACATCATACTCGGCCGGATAAGTATCCAAAACCTCCCTCAATTCCGCCATCTGCGCCCGAATCTCCGGCGTCATCTCCTCATACACATCCTCAAACATGGCTCGGAGCGGGGGCTTCAACTCCTTCTCCGCGTCCCCAAACGCCTTCAGCACATCCCTCCGTATGCGAGTCCGCGCCTCAGCTTCCCGCTCATCATCCCAAAGCCCCTTGTTCTCCAAATACTTCCGCAGCCGCGTGATGGGATTATCCCTCCTCTTCCAATCCTCGACCTCTACGCGCGCACGGTACGCAAACGAGTCGTCGCTGGTGCTGTGGTGCGATATACGGTACGACATGGCTTCTATCAGCACCGGTCTCCCGCCGTCTTTCAGCGCCAGCTCTCTGGCCTTCAGCGTCGCTTCCCGCACGGCGAAGATGTCGTTCCCGTCTACGCGGATGGTATCGATACCGTAGCCGGTTCCGCGGCTCGCGATCCCGTCGCCGCGGTACTGCTCTAGTGTGGGGGTGGAGATGGCGTAGCCATTGTTGCGGCATATGAAGATTACGGGGCAGGAGCGCGTGGCTGCTATGTTGAGCGCAGCGTGGAAGTCACCCTCGCTGGCGGCGCCTTCGCCGAAGTAGCATGCCACTACTCTTGGGGGCAGGTCTGGGTTTTGCAGACGCTGCATTTTGAGCGCGTAGGCTGCGCCGGCTGCCTGGGGGATTTGTGTTGCTAGGGGTGAGGAGATGGTATGCTACAGAACCCCTCGAATATAAGTAAAAATTGTAGCATTGTAAGGTAGCATTAAAGGAGAAGAAGAATAAGGAGAAGAAAATCAAAGAAACTTACTATATTAAGTTCCTTACTCCCATAATGCACCGGCATATTCCTTCCCTTCCCCCCATCCCTCTTATTCGCAAAAAGCTGCGCCATGAAATCCCCCAACTTATACCCCCTCTGCACAAACACCCCCGCTTCCCTATACTGCGAAAACACCACATCGCCCTTCTCCAGCGCGCTCGCGGAGCCGACACATGTTCCCTCTTCGCCCTGCGAGGTCATGTAGAAACTCAATCGCCCTTGACGCTGGGCGTCGAACATTATGAGGTCCATGATGGAGACCGATATCATGTTTTCATACATGGCGAGCGCGAGGGCGTCTGGGCAGGGCTCGATGGTGCTGTCGATTAGGTGGCCGTCGGGGGAGGTGCAGCGGTAGGTGGGGATGGCGGGGTAGGTGGAGGGGTGCTCGAAGGTTAGGGCGGATGTGAACTTGCTGTTTACGGCGCCGGGGAAGGTTACCCTGTAGATTGTTAGTAGAGTGCTTCTTGGGGAGGAGAGAACAAAGGTACCCTGCGGCTCCTGGCCGTTGCGAGAGTGAAGAGGACCATCTTGGTGAGTGAGGGAGGGTTCGTAGGAATGTGGTGGGTCGGTGGTTCCACACAAGGCGGGGTAGAGATGTCTTCATGTTCATTAGACTGCTGTGTCTGTGTCTGTGTATGGCTTCATGTTGGAATATTAGAAATGCTCATAGTAAAGTACTATAGAGTACTGCAAACCAAATGAAGTAAGGTTGTTGAGGTCCTGATTGTTAGCCGATGCAAGCCGCTGCCTCGGATGTGGAGTCCCCGCATTGATCGCACGCACCACTTTTCCTATCCCCGCCCCTGCTTCCCCTGAATTAATTATCGTCCGAGTTACTTCGTCTATCATACATACGGACATAACAAATACTCACTCGTAATTTCCACTACTTACCTGCCAGCCTACTAGGTAACTATAGAGGGAGTCCTGGTCCGCGAGAAACCTGAGTGATGAGTCTTTTCTGAAGCCTTTATCCATACCCTTTGAGGTTTTATATACAGTTCTAGCAGGTGGTAATCTTACAAATACAGACCCTACTCATGGCAAGACTTCCTCCAGCATCCAATCCCAACACTTCCCCCGCCCTTGCAGCCCAACACTACCCACAACACCCACCATCTTCTCAACCGCAAACTCAGGCGTGAAAAGCTTCTCCCCCGGCACCCCGCCCCAGAACTCCTTACTCAGCCCCGTCTTCACAGTCCCCGGATGATAACTCATCACCATCGCATTATCACCACTCCTCTGCCTCACAAAAACATCCTCTCCCTTGGTCACAGAGGTCACAGCTGCCTTGCTAGCGCGGTACGAATACCAGCCGCCGAGTTTGTTGTCCGTGGTAGAGCCCACGCGGGCGGCCATGTTGAGCCAAACCGCTTGTTCAGGGAGCGTGATCCGGGAGGCGGGAAGCGACATGTCTGTGGATTTCTTGGGCAGGAAATTGCAGAAGTGCTTGAACATTAGCATGGGGCCGATGGTATTGACGGCGAAGGCGTGCGTGAGTTGCTCGTGCTCAAGCTGAGCTGGTGATTTCTCTGGGTACAGGATTCCGGGAATGCAGAATGCCAAGTGGAGATGGTTCTTGTCCAGTGGGAAGAGCTTCTTGGTTTCTTCGGCTGCATTGGAGATTGTGGATTCGTCTATTCTCTGCCAGTCAGTGTCGATGCTTCAAGCGATTCCGAACAAGGGATTGAAGAGAAATACCGGTCACGTCCAAGCTCAACACCTTTAGTCTTTCCTGATCGACATCCTTCAAGCCTTCTAACATGGACTTTCTCACACCTTCAACATCTTTCCTCGCCGTTGCTACAACAGGAAGTGAGGTGTTCCGAAGGAGGTGTCTCGTGAGGTGGAAGCCGATTCCTCGACTTGCGGGTGAAACGAGTGTCCAGGGCGCCATATTTCTTTCTTCTTTCTTCTTTCTGGGCACGAAACTCTGAGCTGTCTGATACGATTTGGGAATTCGATGAGACAGAAAGTGGAAGTTTTGTTTATTTTAATTGTATCAAAGGGATCTATGATGATTGCATCTACAGGGATCAAGATCGCTGTGATCCACCCTGTAGCGACGGGAGTGTGCGGGAGCCTTACTGCTTTAGAGGCTAGTGCCAAATAACAGAAATCAGGGTCAGGTCAGGGTCAAAGAGAAAGATCCAACAACTTTTTGGCAAGCAGGTTCAATATGTGAAGCAAAACCACCCTCCTATTGCTTATATCATGTACTGGGCAACATTCTCACATCTTGGATGTCCATCTCCCTCTGAGCTCAAGTTGACGTGCGAGTCACGTTTGATGTGCCACTTATGTATGTATCAATAATCTCATCATAAATCAGATACAGTAAATGAACATGGTTCAGTGGATAAAACCGGGTTACATCGTCAGCTACCTAGGTATGCTCCGTCTGCTAATAAAACCACTGCCGGAGGATATTTCCAAGATCCGCCGAGATCTGCCTGATCAAGTCAGGTTCGTCGCTTTCCCAAGATTCGCAACCCCCAAGACTACATACAATACAAGTATTTAGACTTACTTGAACAAAGTTCAGTCAGATGTGAGGATAATGAAAACACTCCCACTTTCAAAGATTTGCGGAACTTTTTCTGGTGCCCGTACACTGACCCATCCGATCCGCTGAATCCAAGGCTATAAAATACTGTGAGAAATGATGTTTGCCCAAAAAATGCGGGAGTCCACGTATATGGCTAGTATGAGCCAAATCCAATCCACAAACTGAACAAGAACTCCCGCTACATAAGAACTGCCCTAACCAAACGTAGCATAGAAATATCGTAATTTCGTAGATCATGATACTTTACCAAAGAATAAATAGAACAAGTCGCCACGAATTACCTTGCGTTCCTTGCGTAAGGTTTGTTCATGGCTGCAACCTCTCGGGAAATATCTGCCCACTCGAGCTCGCGTTTGAAACGACCATCGCCGTGAGGCCCTCTTCGAAGTTTCTCCTCCCATTTCAGGAGTTCATAGGAGAAGCGTAGATGAGGTTGGATGATGACGTTCAACCGTCGAGCGCGAACAAAACAGTATGCTCGAGGAAAAGAGAGACCCATCGATCTCATTATTTCTGCGATGCAGATTGTCGCTGATCGAGACACGCCGACTCTGCAGTGCACTAATGTTGCAGTCTTATTGGCCTTCCCGCGATCTGATAAACAAAGTTAGGACCATGCAATAATAGGTGACAACCGAGAGGAGCATACCAATAAACTGCAAGCACCTTTCAAATTGTGCCGTCAAAGGGTCAACACCATTATCCTGCACCCTGTGAATTACCATCACATTGTCTTCACCCCAATTGTCTAACTCGCCATCTTTCCACGTGGCCGTCTCACCCACGCTCAAGATTTGCCCAATCCCCATCTGCTTCAACAAGTCAACATTATTAGCGTGGCCCAAGTTACCCAAGTACATATAATCAGTCACCCGAGAGGGCAAAGAACCATCCATGTTTTTAATCCATTCGGGTTCTTCCTTGGCGAGCTCTGTGATCTCGGAGAGAGACTTGTCCACATGCACCGGCGATTCTGAGAGGAGGCGCGGGGCAATTGAGGCGAGCAAAGCAACATCGGATGGATAAGCAAAGAAATTGCGGCCCTTGGACATGTGGAGATCAAGCCAGGCAGTAGGTACCGGAAGACCAGTTGCGTAGGTGAAATATGCAAGACCAAGGAGCGTAGACTCTGTATAGCCATCTGTGCAATGGATGAGGATTTTCTTCTCCCGGCTCTTCATGGGCTCGACCGCAGAAAATGGCATGGGAGAATCCCCCTCGACATCGGTATCTAGGGTATTAGGTGCGCAGGGAACAATGCCATGGGCCAGATTATAGAGCCATTTACAGGTCTCCATAATCCCATCTGCTTCAGCTTGAGACCATGTTGGTGGCATAATGCTACCCGATGATGGAAATCCAAGATATACTGGACGCTCACCCAAATTTGTGCCTTCGGCTATTGCCTGCAAAATCGCAGCATTTAGACGCCCGAGATCGCTGCATTCGATAAGAATATCAAATTGCTCGTCACTTTCGAGTAAAGAAGGGTCTATGGCAGGATCAGGTGTAGGCCCAAGCCATACGTTGTGGTGGATCTCTGATGCTTTGGTCATCGTGCACATTTCGAGCCTTTCCTGGTGGAAAAAGTCCATAACTCGCCCGGTCATCTGGCCCCTGGAATCCGTAGCTACAATATCAGGATGCATCTCTTCGAATTCGTTGAATGAACTGGTGCATAGAAAGGTGTTATATTGAGGCAGCTCCTGGCCCTTTTCCTCATGTGCATCTCTCCACGCCTGTTGAGCAGCAGCCACTTCCTGGGCAAGCCTTTGCGCCTCAAGCCCATCTTCTCCATAGACTATGATATCTGAGACCATAGCAGATTTTGCGGTTTGAATCTGAAAATTCCGCACCGAGAAGCCAACCTTTGGATCAACTTCAAGAAATGCGGCTTTGGCTGGAGCCTGAAGGAGCAACTCATCTGGAGCAATTGCACCTTTCAGCCTCGCATAATTCAAATCCCCGCCCGCTTTGACAATTGTGATTCCCCGTAAACATTTCGGGGTCTTGCCTATATTCCGCCGTCGTGATAAGAAGAAGGCTTGCTGAATGTGATTGCACGGGTGGAGGCCATGAAACCAAGGGAAGACTAGGGATGGATCTGGAAGTGGCTGGTGGGCGATATGGTCCAGAGCAGCAGCAATGCCATCCGCGTCAATCTCGTAAATAGTGTGCGAACCCAAAGATCTTGGCACATAGCTTTCGGGAGGAAACAGTTTGGAATGTTGTAGAGTAGCTTCTCTCGAAGGTGGACTATGCGGAGGTGTGTCCGGCTTCTGACTAGGAGGCGGGCCCGGTGGACACACTGGCAGATGCTTGTTCTGGGAATGGGAAAGTCAGTTGTTTGTTATTCGAGGATTTTTGGAGGACAAAAGACAGCAGAAGTTTCCCTGAAGACGCGATTGCACAAGAGGGACTGGAGGACTTGAGATGAAACATAGGGACGTGGAGCGTGATTGTCAAAGAAGCCATTATTCTTACAGGTACCGGCACAGGGCAAGCCGTTGCTGTATTGATATTATCGAGAGAGAGAGTCGATGAGAGCGGGCGAGGGGAGGAGCTTCGCGTCGTGTGCACTTGTCTTGGAAGGACGATGGTCGACATGGTCAACGGCAGGCCCTTCTCTTATTTCATTCAGCCGAACATGTAGGACGTTTGTTTGGAGGATAGGAGAAGGAGGAAAGAGCGAAGCAGCTTTCGTGACCTGCGGTGGGGGTGATGTGATTTGATGGGATGTGATGTGATGGGATGGGATGGAATGTTTATGTGGGAGGAGAGATCTAATCGTGGAGAGATAAGACGGAGAGTGAAAGCCAATGCAATGTTGGAGATTGTGCCTCAGATTGCAAAGATAAGGAAGGCAAGGCAAGACGTTGGCGATATTAGATTAGATGGATGGCATGGATGGGATGGTAGATGGTAGATGGGAATGGTGTTTGTTTCTATAAGTACACGGAGAGCCCGAGTAGAGTTCTGCCACTGGAGCATGCTCATGCTCTTGCTCTCTCCTCCCTTCTTCCCCTCCTCTTCCTTCTGATGCGATGATAAAGTACTCCGTACAGTACCCTAGAGTACCCTACCCCTACCCTACCCCTACCCCCAACCCCTACTACTGCACTGGACTGGACTGGCCAGTGCGCCGGGCACTGATAAAGCGCCCCTCATCTAGCACTAAACCCTGCACTATCCTCCACTAGAAAGCTTTGACAGCAGCTGTGGTGCATGGCATGGGCAGCGTGGCTGCAGTAGTCGCATCACAGCCAGTCTTCGTGACTGATCACCAGCATCAGGCCTATTTTGATTTGATCCTTCGCGGCATGCGACTATTGTACAGCAAGCAGCGCAGCGCAGCGCAGCCGAGAGAGAGATAGCGAGGCGAGGCGAGGCTACGGTATTTGTACTTGTATAGAACAAACATAAAGTCGAGTACCTGGTGTTGGTACCACTCTGCACTCTGTACTCGTACACTTCTGTGTTTGTGTGCTTGGTTGAACTCGGGAAGTTCTTTCAACGAATACCGACACCCCACATCATCGCTCTAGTTCTAGGATCTGGTGTTCCCCGCCGTTAGCCTAGAACTAGCTTCCATAAGTGATGCTACCAGGTATTTCCAGTGGGGGACTCCGAATCCATCCAATAAAACAACAAGTCTAATCGTTCTACTTTCGTAGCGTCAACTATCGCGATACTGCTCTCTTCCAGGTAAGCAATGGCAATAAAGGGGTCATTGAGAAGTCAATCGGTCGATTGAGTACATATATCTGTCAAAAAAGGTGATATGTTGGCAAGTGAGACCCATTGAAGGTTATTGGCTGGATGGTGAACGTCTAAAGATTTGTGAACATGATCTACGCAGGTCCTTGCTGCAGTCATACTGCTTTCCATCCTTAGCAAGGCTCCCGGGCTCCCGGTGGACAGAGAAAGCGGCACTTCTTATCATCAACTTTAACGTCCCCCGCCGCCTGGGAATCATGAATCGGTGCTGCTTTTTCTGTCGACCGCAAGCAAGGCCATTCCAACAGAGGCCAGAAATCCATGATCCAAGGACCAAAAGGTATTTCGCATCGAGACATCCCCTCGCTGGAGTACCTGATGCCATGTCTTTGACAAAAGACCTCATGCGGCTCGGCGCTGAAGGTTTAAGAACTTCCTTATCCGACCAAAGCCTCTCTTCTGTTGAGGACGTCCCAATTCCAATTCACTTCTAGCTTCCTCCAAGCCCCCCTTTTTAAACCCGCCAGGGAGCGAGCACCAAAGCAGGAGTATTGCAACTACCCAAAGCAACAAATTAGCACAATAAAATATGGATATAACTGTTTGAAAATGCTGAAGAGCCTAGAAGCTATCCCGGAGTTATTGTATAGCTACCGGGCTTCTGAAACAGCTCTAGGATCCAAGTTCCTTTCGAAAAGTTTGCAATTTTGGGTATGGGAACAAGCATACCTAGAGCAGCGAATACAATCGGTTGGAGAACTTGGACTCCCTTTACTTGCGCGATCGCGCCCACGGCGAAAGGCTAATGAAAGTTAAAAATGTGCCGGAAGTGGGGAATATATGCCAAGAAAATATGTCCCTCTCGACTCGAGTATTGAATAAAAGAGGTACTGACAAAACATGCTCCTCCTCCTCCTCCAAAGGCAGCGGCAAAGCCTATGGCGCTGATCTTCCATCCATCGAGTTAGCATATTGAGTGGTCATTTTATTTGAGAGAACCAAGAAGCCAAGGAGCCCCCAAGCAAACTCATTCGAAAATTAAGATAAGACGTACATGTAGATGTTTTGGAAGAACTTTGGTCGCAACAATAATAGCTGCCGGGAAGAGCGGACCAAGAAAGAAGCCCTAGAAGAATACAGCGTTAGCGTATACTCAGAGTCTCAGGGCCACTAGGTGTCACAATCGTGGAGCCCCAAACTTCTTGAGGTAGCTGTGACATCCTTGATGTAGGAATACCGGACGAGATGATTAACAAAAAAATGTATTCTTATCTGACGTACCAGCCAACCTGCGAATACTGCAGAAGCTATCCAGTGAATTAGTATACTGTGCTGCATTTCCCCAGAAGCCGAGAAACAAGCTCTTGAGATATCCCGAGAATCCGGACTTTATAGGCAAGATACGACGTACCAACGAAACTTGGAATAAGCCAGAAGCAAAGCTCGAGAGCCATACTGCAAGAACCGAGAATTAGCTTTGCTTCTTCCAAGCCGTTTCAGAAGTACAGATCAGTGACTCAAGAGCCGTGAGACATCCCCAAAGTCCAATTGGATTGGACGAAGACATGTTTCACAAGCCCCGAAATCTGTCACAATAGGGATATAATAGTGTACCATATTATCAGATAAGCAGCGATCGCAAGCTTTTCCCCATATTCGCCAGTCACGAAACCTAAAATCACTCTTCCGAATGTGATACCGAGCCAAAAGCCGGTTGCGACCAATCCCTTCAATGATGCGTTAGCACTCAACAGTTGAACTTCTCGGCAGAACTCAGCGGAACCTTGCCTGGAGTTGGAAATTCCGCTAAAGTTCAAAAGGAAACAACTCACGGATTGAAACGGCTCGCCATCTCTAATTCTGAGCATCTATTTAGAGTAAGTCTCTGCGTTCATGTGGATATGTGGGTAGTGTCGAGGAGATGGGGACTACATACAAAGGTTACAATCCACTGCGGATTCTCAGAGTCAGCGCTGTTCAATCCAAAGACATCTTGGAGCTCGCGAGTAGTTGAAGACTCGGAAGAATTTGTCCGCATGGGACAGAAAATGCTCGAGGAAGTTACATACACCTCCAAGGGCTACTTCTACTCCGACACTGCAAAAGCAAACAGAGTGTTAGTATAGCTTTCTGTACAAGAACCCGCAGCGTATAGGATTGTTGGGGGGAAAGCTCATCGTATATGTCTTCAAACTCCTGCGGCTTGTCACACATTTGCGAACAATTAACCCCAGTTTTACTTACTAGCATAGTAAAAAGAAGGCGCAGATCCAGGTGATGTGGTTTTCAAGAGCCTCTTTCGTCGTTGACCCCCCTCCTGAATCATTTCTCGCACTTGCAGCTCGATGTATAGCCCCGGAAGCTTTCCTGAATGATAATGTACAGACGAGGAGCTCAATAACAGCCAGGCCAGCCTAGCCATGGTTTAGTATTAGACGGGACTGACCCGCAGTTCATCAGCTTTGTGGGGTAAATCTCCGAAGCTTACCATCATGTAGTAAAATGTGTACCAAGGCCAGTCTCCTTTGGTCACCATAGCAGTAGCTATTAAGGGGGATATTGTGCCTCCAGCTCCGTAAGCTCCGTGCCTGTAAAGTTTCAGAATGGGGAGAGTTTTAAACCTTGGGAGTATTGGGATAAATGGGGTATTCTAGAAGAACTCCCAAGAGATTGAAAGCGGCCTCTTGAAAAATCTCCACATTTTCCGATTAAGGAAACAGAAGGATCGGCAAACTGCTTACAACAAGCCGAGCAATTCATTTGCATTTTCCATGTTGCCTATCCAGGAATTCCAGCCACCGTCTTCAAGTCCGTTGCCGAATCCTGCCAGAATGAATAAGATCGGAAGAACTGGGTAAGGTGGATGAACGCAAGTTCCCTGGGATACATTTAGTTGGATGAAGAATGGGCCAAAAGAGGAAGTCGACTTCAAACTGACGGTTACTGACCACATATGCTATTATCTTACACGTCGGGGCAATTGTTGCCACACCGAGCTGCCCAAATTTCAAGTGGATCCTGTTGTTTAATATGGCGGCAAGAGTATAGCCAACAAAGGGTGCTGTTTTGACGGGAAGTTAGTAATACTGCATGCGAGGTATCTCAAGAGCAAAATTGAGGATCTAGATATAAGCCGTGAGACCCTTCTGTTCTTGAGACATGCTTTCCCCAAACATGCCAAAACAATATAAAAAATACCACCCACCTAAGAAGACAAGGGAGATGACAGTATAATTGACATCATAGAAAGTTTCAAGCTAGAACATAATTTAGTGAGGAAAGTACCCTTGATTGCCAATGGCTGGCCTGGTAGTTCTCACGTATGGGATAAGAGCCTTGACCAAAGGTTAGTTAAATAATACACCAACAGCGGAGAGTGACCACTTACACCATAAGCAGCATCATTCATCCCCATTATAACAAAACTGTAAAGTGTTGCTAGATAACGATAGATGTTTATCCTGGGTCTGTTCCATTTCTCCAGCTCCCCGGCACCTCGAGCCGCACCGGCTTCCTCGTTAGTTTTATCAACTATTTGCTTCGATACATCATCAAGCGAGGCAGCGGTAATACTGTCCTGTCCCCTCTCCTTGTCGGGAGCTTCATTAGTTAGGGATGATTTCGCCATGATGGCATTTGATCACCATTGCTTATGACTGTTAGCTACAAGGTGCTTGACAAGTTCATCTACCATAATCCCAAGAACTCACCTGCAGAATACAGTTCAGCCACTTCGATCATCAAGTATTTTTAGATCCTCTACCCCGCCCAAACATTGGTTTATACTCAAGAATCGTGTATGTTAGATCATATATGAATTTGCTAGAAATCATCGAAGACTTGGTGAGGCGGGAACGTTTGTGGTCGAAGAATAATGGGGGTGATTACTTTGCTGCTCGCCGTTGAAAACCGAGGCACTAGTTCTTCCCCACTTGCACGCTTGTGTGTGGATATAGCACATGCATGACTGGCATCATCCAGATGCCCACCGCACCGCACAAGCTTCGGATGATTCACTAGGGTCCCGCCAGCCACGGGCCGCCTTCCGATGAATGCCATCTCAAGTATGATGAGAGGTTGCCCGTGGGCGACGGGACATGACTTTTTGGCCCAGTTCATAATTATCATCAATATTTCAGACATTGGGAATGACACTGGAAAGAATCCGCAGATTTTTGACATCACTGGCCGACAGTTGATCTGAAGTGGGCAGAGATCATGTTGGGGATATAATTTTGCTGGCCAGCATTCCAAACATCAGTTTCGCGCCGTCCGTCCGCGCCCGATGTGCATCAGGATACGATTTTCGACAATCTAGTCAATGATATTTCAGATATTGAAAGACTTCTGCTGGAATTCTGCAGCCAGTCTCTGCAGATAGAAATTCTGGACAACTTTCGGCAACTTGTCGAAGGCCTTGATGATCTTTTTGATGTCCTGCCTGCCCTTTTCATAGGGCTGTAGGTCTCTATTTCCATACACATCCCTTCCTACTCCATAACCAGTCTTCAGGTCCCGGAAGAAAACATTGACTGCGACGCTCACACCAGTCTCGGGGTTTGCCGTGTGTAGCCACAAAGATGGAATGAAGAGTATGTCCCCGGGCTCAAGAATTGCTTCGTAGGGGTGTGTGACCGAGAGACTGGGATCCTGAAGACGCTCAAAGACATTGATACTCGAACTCGATGCACCTGGCTCAAACCCAAGGTGCATAATATCATGTGGTGGGAATAGAATCAATCTCTTCTGGCCTCTAATTTGACAAAGTACATTCGCCATGACATCGTAATGTAGCCACCTAAATTGATAAGTATCCATTTAGAGGGGGCAAAATGAGGATACAAACATTGTTACTGGACCAGAGATACGCAACGGGGCGCTATGCGAGTTATTTTTGACGTACTCCAACTCATTTGGTATATTGAAGTCAGCAGAGAGTGTGGGGTAGTCTTTGCTTATATCAGAAGGGGTGTCCGTTGGACTCTGTACTGATAGACTTCGCAAATAAAGTTTTCCCTGGTTGCTGATTGAGCTTATGAATTTTTCGAATGCCATTGTAATATATTTGAAGTTCTTTGTGGCGAAGTCAAGGTAAGAGGATTCGGATTGATGAACAATAACCTATGGCTGTCAACTTAAAGTTTAGGAACTAGGCTGGAACCTATGACAATATCTCAGAGTCAGCATTGCTTAGTATGGCCGAAGTTGGAGTTAGAAAAATGCTCCACGGGGGTGGAGACATTTTCTTAGGAGTAATCGCCTCTCAAAAATATGCTTAGAGAGGAAATAGCTCTTGAGATGTCCGACATAAGACAAGTTTCTCCGAGAAGATGACTTACTCACAGAATTACCTCACGCTCAGGCCCTACAGTCTCCTTGAGATAGTCGTCGGTCCATTTTTCGGTACAAGTGCCAATATTCAAGCCCTCGAGAATGACCGGAACAGCTGTTTGGAGGATCTGACCGAAGTCTTCTGGGGACATGATCCTCACTCGATGGATGGTGGTCAGCTTAGTGCTCGTGTGGTTAGTCGGTACAGACGGCTGAATACCAATAACCTGCGATTGAGACGCTATTGTTTTGACAAAGCTAAAGGCATCCGAGGAATTCGAGTTCGAGCTCGGACTCAGGGTATAGCACCCCTTGTTCCTACAGGGAATGGTAAATCAGCAGTGCTTCTTCGATACGGATAAAATGGCCAAGAGGAGTGAGTTCTCCCTGGGTCTCGGGGAATTTGTGGATTATAGAAACATCAAATAAGAAACGAACTGAATTGTTGATTGTCTTACCAGAAAGTCCCGAAACTAAAGCAGGTGGCTCCACCTCCCATTATTAATAGATTATTATTCGTTGAAATAATTGTTGCTCCAACTAATAAGGGTCTAGGAGCCTGGTCATCTTGAGTTCTCTGAATGTCATGAAACGAGCCCTGTGTATCGATGGCACAAATTTCGTCAGATACACCTAATAGTTTGTCTTGTATGACACCGCCCAAGACATACGTCTTGTCCTTGTAGTTGACCACGTTGGCACCAAACCGAGCGAGATACTGCTGATGCTCCGAATTGTCAAGGAACAACGAAGATCGCCGGAAGCGCAGACTCGGATGCTGGGCTCTATGGTCCAGTTCCCATTCCCAGATTCCACGTTCAATAACAGCGTCTGCTAACATCCCTCCTGCAACAATACCACATTTTGTTGTAGATGTATCCGACGTATTTGCCGTATCGAATGCAAATAGTGTTGCTCCAAACGTTGATGGAGGTACATCACCATGAAGATTACACTCCCTCCAACCGAATCGACGGCTCCAAATGAGGTAGCTAGAAGAGATAGCCCGGGAACTGACTCTTCCTGTAGAGATGAGAACTCCGTGACCTACATTCACGGCTTGATGCCGGTATAGAGGCGATGGAAGATCATCGACGCGTTCCCATGTGTCAACCCCTACAAAACATTAGGAAAGTGTGTTTGCGGGCGCTTTGTATTTGGAAGTCTGTCCGAGCCGTCTTTTTGTTCATTCCAAATTACATTCCCCCAAAAACGATATTAAACTGTAACTCACATTTATGATAGAGCCAACAGTCCTTCAAAGCATTATCCGGAGAGGTTCGGCCGCCTGACTCATTGTAAGGATTTGAAAACAAGAGAGGGGAAATGGGTAGCTTACCACAAAGTAGCGAGCCTGCATCGCCGAGATCCGTCATGGTGTGGCACTGGCGTTTAGATGGACAAGACTGGGAATTCCAAGCTTCTGGGTGAGGGCCAACTTGTAAATTATGTGCATATACATCACAAGAGTCGCTCCTTGTCTCCAAACCCACACCGCCGAGGTTACCAATTCTGACGGAAGTTCGATTACTCCTCAGAGGTAAGCCAGCAGCAAATCGCCTGTAACCACATCCCTTCGGAGACTCCGAATACTGCATCTCCATCTGTATGGGCGAAACTGGAGCCCGCATTTTGATTTCTGTCCGAAGAAGTTGCTCTATCGCAGCAGAATTAATATTATCTGCAACTACCAGGACATAATGGCAGCCGAAAAGAGCGAGTTCTTCATATTCATCGAAGGCCTCAACGGCTTCCAGGGCCATTCTGTCCTGTGGGCTGAGAAAGTCTGGAGAGCCCCATAACTCCCAAAGATTGCGTGCCGAAACATGTTGCCAGCCCCTAGCATCAAAGCGTTGCTGCTGAGCGGCGGTCGTTGGATACTTCTCGACGGCTTTGAGTGGCGTCTTCAACTTTTGGAAATGGGCCATCATAGTCCGAGCAAAAGGATGGCTTATTCCCTCAGGTAGAAGCTGTTCCAGTAAGCAAAAGCGAGCTGAATTATTGTCAGCTCTAGTCGTTCATCTGAGGCGCAATTCTTACCTTGGAGTTTGCTTGCCCATTCTATCAAATCGTCTGCATAGTTGGCATCCATATAGGTTATGGAGACTTCAGCCACGAACAGTATTTCTGAATTTTCGAAGTCAATTGACGAAGCGAGGGCCCTGTCAAGAGCGCCAAGGTCTCTTAAATCGCATCCGATTTGCAGGTATTGATCGCTGCGAAGTAAAATATCTCCTTCCAATATTTCGATGTTTGTGAAGACCTCTTTTAGCTCAGGTGTACGATTCACCATATCACGCTTCTTAAGCATCAGCTCCTTGTAGTCAATGTCAACAAATGAGACGTTGTCACACGAACCTGGATATCTAGAGAGACATTGCCAGGCAAGCGGATCGTATCCACATCCCAAATTAACTACGATCTTTCGAGACTTGGATGGTTCTTCCAAGAATTTACGAACGACGTGATCAATACATCTCATTCTCAGCCAATACCCCCTGTTTATCAAGGGTGAACGCCTTTGGGGTTTCTTGACGAAGTAGCGAAAGAAGTGAGGTTCATCAGGAAAATAGAGACGTTCGACACTGCGTTTAGAGACAATGCTGCTATTGTTTGTCTGTGGGTAGTCAGTAGATGCTATATGTATAGTGTGTATAGGTGATATAGGAATTTCCCACGCCCATAATTGCATCGTCTTGAATCTGCGATGGAGCCGATGCCGCTGCCTTGAGGGTAACCATGGTTGGATCTCATGCGTGAAGTTCTAGTATTGGGTGAATAAATCTTCACGTAAGTAGTTGCAGTTGCAAAATGCACATATAGAAGAGAAGAGAATATTATTATTATAAACGTGAATTTTCCTAGAGGTGGAAGTGGACAAGGACAAGGTTGTGACTTGATTGTAAATTTAAGGTTATGCACTAAGCCTCTTTGGGGAGAAAGCTTCAAGACCCCGCCAAACCTCCTCCTAACAGCTGCCCGCTACTTCACTTCCACTCCCCATACTGCCAACATTCACGGAATATCAAGTGAGTCAACCCCAAATGGACTCTGCACTACAAGTACAAGAGAGCCTCCTCGACCCTGCAAAAGCTGTACATTTCGTATAGCCCCATAGCTCCTTCTACCATCCGTCCATTGAGACAACCAACATCGCCTCTATCGCTGCCTGTGTAACGAGCGCAACGACAATCATTCCTTCATACCACGGCTCTACTCTTTCCTCGGTAGGGCAACGGCAAATATACCATGGCTATGAACTTTGTCACCTTCAATCAGGACTACGGCTGTCTGGCCGTTGGTAAGACCTTGCTTTGACCCGATCCTGAAGCCCCGGGCTAAAAGTTATGCCAGGTACCTCGAAAGGTTTCCGGATATATCACACAGATCCCTTCGCAAAGATATTCAGCAGCGATGATGGAAATGTGACTATCATCGAGATGCTCTTCTCTACATCGCTCGTTGCCCTTATACTGTCCCCAAGGCGTTTGGTCATTCAAAATACAAAAGTAGAACCTTGTACCCCTTCCTACACAAGCGACTTCTCGAATGCTTTTCGAAAATTGTTTTTGCTAACACTGTTGTAGCGCTCTTCCATTATCTGTGAGCTCACATTCCCATCCGCGGTGCTGGCGGTACGCCTTAATCGAAAACGTCTCGCTGTTGTTTTGGAGGAGGAAATATACCTTTACGATATTTCGAATATGAGCCTCCTGTACACTATCGAGACTTCACCGAATCCCAGTGCCATATGTGCTCTCGCTCCTTCATCAGAGAACTGCTATATTGCATACCCAATGCCAAAGCCTAGAGAAGATACGGGAGATAATCGACCATCCCACGCGCCGCCACTATCTACCTACGTTGCACCAACTTCTGGAGCAGTCTTGATCTTTGACGCTGTGGAGCTCAAGGCATTAAATGTCGTGCAAGCCCACCGTGCTCCGCTATCCTGTATAGCCTTGAATAATGAAGGAACATTACTTGCGACAGCCTCAGTGACCGGGACAATCATTAGGGTTTTCTCTCTTCCCAAAGGCACAAAACTATACCAGTTCCGAAGGGGCACATATCCTTCCACGATTTACAGCATGTCATTCAACCTGAGTTCAACCTTACTCTGCGTGTCTTCTACTACCGACACCGTGCATATCTTCCGGCTTGGGGTTGCTGCCGCGGTCTTGCCGGATTCGCCAAGGTCTATTAACGATCGATGGAGCCGTTCTCGTAGCTTCGATAGCGGTGCGGAATCTCCTACGACTGGCACGTCTCCTGGTAGTGAAAATACAGAAGTTCCTGGTGTTACTAGAAAACCCAGTGGCACCTTTGGTAGCATGATCAGAAGATCATCCCAGCTAATGGGGAAAAGTGTAGCCGGTGTTGTTGGTGGATATCTACCGCAAGCCGTTACCGAAATGTGGGAGCCGATGCGAGACTTTGCCTTCATAAAACTACCGAAGGGAGGCATGGGCTTGAATTCGACAGGTGGCCCTCTTCGAAGCGTCGTGGCAATGAGCAGTAGCAGCCCCCAAGTTATGGTTGTTACAAGTGATGGTGCATTTTACGTTTATAACATCGATATGGAAAATGGAGGGGAAGCCGTGCTGGTGAAGCAGTACTCGTAGGTCTTTGTCTAATTGTGCTACTATTCATCTGATCTGACAAAGTCACAGGGTTTTACAGAGCGACGACAAACTTGACCAGTCTGATGTAGACTATAATAGTTGAGGCGGTCTCTATTCCAAGTCTTTCTCTTTTCATCACGGGCGTTCGGATTGCATTATTGGAGTAGTAGTCCTTTCACTCCCAGCCATATCCCCAATTTCCCCCAGCATCAATCAGGCGTTTGACATTTTGCTAGCTTACAATAAGTGTGCTATCTTGAGAACTTCTATAAATACCCGACTGTATATTTCATACCCCTTGCAGTTCGCCCTCTCACCCGGTCGAGAATCTTGTTTGTGATCGCAATCTTCCTTCCGCAGAGCGAACGCCGAGCGTACACGTGGTTCGAAAACGAGAACTTGTGAGACCTTACAATCCTCCTCCGTAGTGGCTGCTCCCTTTCCCATCTTGTTAAGAACCCATTTTCTACAATGGCGACTGCGTTCTTGGGAGATCTCTGTCATAATGAGGTCCATCAAGACTTCAGGATTTTGGTCTTCATAGCCAACAAATGCAACATGATAAACCTTTACACCTGTTTCGTCGTCAATTTGAAGATGGTGATTGTATTCACAAAAGAAGTAATTAGAGATTGACCTCCCGAGTACTTAAATCCTCACTCGATGTAAGCAATTTCCACAGCCGCGTCTCACCCAGTACCATTTAATAATAGCTATTCTCTATAAAAGATCCCCTTGATCCTATTCAGGCTTAACCAGCCACATTATCGCGGCGTTCATTGATGAATCGGTGAAAACCTTGATGAGTCCTTTTGGTGGTTGCTGGAATACCAAACATCGCAAGATACTAGGTTATGCTTCGAGTGTAGGGTTCCAGAAACAGGGTTTGTCTGCTTGTGTTGTTCTTCTCCGCATAGATAATCGCTTTTGATCCCCGAGAGTATCTTCTGCAGCAAACGATAACTCGGAACGACGTCCGAGATCTGAGCTCGGTCTTCCAAATGACCATCAAGAGAACCGGCCCGGGCTTGACGGACTTTACGAATCTGTCGACCGGTGGTCGGTAATGCGTGCAGGGCACTACTCCGTATGGTATGGGCATGGGGAGCTTGAGAAGGATCTTTCAATTACAGTACTTCGTATTTCCAAGGAGGAAGCCTGGGGTTTGTCCGGCTCCGGCTCCGCAACCATTCTTCCATGCTGCTACTCCTTCATCTCAACCGTCTTGGGCGAAAGTTCAAGTCATCTTGAGCTTGGAAGTAAATTAGAGGAATAATTTACGTCAAAAAGCCTGAAGGATGGCGATGGCGATGGCTACAGGAACAGGGTCACAGCACAAACCACCCCAAACGGCCGTGGCTTTTTTGAACGATAAAGCGCTTGCCCAGGGCACAACCCCGGAATTACAGGGGGCTTCATACTCGTGTTTTTGGTTTCTCTACAGAGTACGAAAGCGAGATGATGCAGCGCAACCTCTAGAATTCGATGATTCGCATCTTTCCATGCAGTTCCTATTTTTGGCTATGACGTTACATACAGTACAAGTTACACAACACAGGGTTTCAAATGCTGGTGTGTACTGTAAATACCGTTCGGGAATACTCCGTACAGATGCGCTTTTGAAGAGTTTTGTTTGCGAAGTTATGGTATGGTATCACTCGTGGTTTGGAACTCGATTAGGAAAGGCTTAACGAACTTTCTATTTAGAAACCGAAACGTTTTTAACTCTAAACTCATGCTAAGACTTACGCTTTTTTACCCTGGTCTTTATTGTCCCACTCGACCACTTTACTGGTCCAGTCGTTCGGGCAGACTGGTGGAGCGTTTTATGGACTCGGTACCTAGGTTTTACTAGAACACTAACTCGGCTCGGTAGTTAATGCTCGTACTTCGTATATTTAGCCGATTATGGCAATTCTGAATTTACCTTCCGGTCTGTACGTAAAAGGCAATTAGAGGTTTCATGGAGTCATTAGCGCCATTGGATAGAGAACGAGTAGTATAGGTTTCAACTTCTTAACGATTAGTACCGAAAGGTTATAGCAAGTTATCTATGGCTCCGTAGACTTGCCAGATTCATCACAGACAGACAGATTGCCAGGCTGTGCTGGGGATGATGGATGATGGTCTCGGGGCCTCGAGGGATATTTCTATCCATCGCATATCAAAGGGGCGAAGCAGCGCAGCTCAGTCAGTCAGTCGGTCCCGATGGACCGTAGAAAGACACGGCCCGCTTGTCATGTCGGTCCCGTCGCGTCGCAACAGGATGCCTAGTAGGGAGCAGGTTCGATCGACGCCGATCTGGTGGGCAAACTCTAATGGAATTACTTCGCTATCAGCTCCGCTCAGGTCCGCGCAAAAGAACCTTGCCAACCACGATGCTCGGTAGCCCGCACAGTATTTCGGATCACCTTGAGGCTTGCGGAAGCCTTCAACGTGCTCATCTCCCAGGGAGCCATGCTTATGCATGCAGCATCCAGTTATAAAATATGCGAAGTAAATTTACCATATACTGTACGTAGCATTTACGGAGTATTGTATTATTAGGAAGAATCTGGGTTCCGTACGGAGTTACCAAATGCCATTTCCGGTTGCCTCTTCTCACCGCAGCCCCAATTGGGTCAATCCAAATGGCGCAAGCAATCTCTCACCATAAGTACCTGGGCACCCACTACTAGTATGCCTTGACTCCGGAGCGAATTCTTTTGGCATGTAATTTTCAGCATCAGCATCAGCATTGGCATCAGCAAAGAACAGTGTTCTGCATATGCGAAGAGTCCCCTGTGAGTAATACAGTATAGTAGATTATTATAAATACTTCGTATATCGGTAATGCTGTTGCTGAGTCATGTACGACAGGGAAATTTGTAAGCTACGGCCTTATAAATTTACTCCGTACACATCACATCACACCACACCGCGTCGTTGCGGAGCAGTTATCTTGATCTTCGGTGCTTGCTCTGTTGCCTATTCTACAGTAGTCGTGACCGGAGCCAGTAAAACGTGGGCAGCTACGAGGTGGGCAATTTAAGGTACACTGCTCGCTTAGTAGCAAAGGCTTGCTTACGGAGGGGTATGCAGATCTTCCAAATACTTCAACATCTGGACAAAGTACGGAGTAACAGAAGGTTTCAGCCCCCAAATCTAGGTCCTATAGGGCGACCGCACCTACTTCCTATGATCCACTTTCTCCACTCTTCCTTTAGCGTGTAGCTTTTTTTATCCTTTTAGTGAGCTACTCCCCAGAAGTAGGTAAATTTACTGTACTTTCACCTCCGCTCTGTGCTGCAACCAGAAGCTAGCACTGTGCTGTGCTTTGCTATCGCCTGAAATCATCCGCCGTCTCGCGCTTGGAACAGTCATCCGAACATTCTAACATTCCTCCGTACTCTAACGTCCGTAAGTACTATTCTCGTACAGTAAATACTGTACTTCTAGATGCCTTCCTGTAGCTTACGCCTATCAATGTACCGGTCGGTAGTCTTATCACTCAGTCTAATTACTTGTTAGGTAGGTAGGTAGGTACCGAGGTGTACGGAGTACCTTCTCACTTTCGCGTGCTCCTACTGGATGCAGTCACTGCACTCCCTATCGCATACAGCCCCTGTTCGCGAGTCCTCCCAAGTGTTCGACGACTCGCCCTCTCTCTCCCTCTCTCTCTCTCTCTCTCCCTCTCCTCCACCCCACCCCACCTCTCCGCCACCCTTTATCCGTACAGGCCTGCCCCCTGTCCCAGCGTGCGTGCGCCCAGCGCCAGACCCTCTGGTACCTTTGCATCGGATTCCCACCAACGTGCACCCTCCTGCAGCCCACAGCGGTCACTTGAACCTGGTGGCCGGGGTGGT
This sequence comes from Lachnellula cervina, assembly GCA_007825325.1. Lineage (NCBI taxonomy): Eukaryota > Fungi > Ascomycota > Leotiomycetes > Helotiales > Lachnaceae > Lachnellula > Lachnellula cervina. Next base: position 43,174 of record QGMG01000015.1, on the reverse strand, counting down.
TGGCCTTGTGTGCACTACCTAGTAGTAAGAACTACCAGTCCCTACTCATCTTCCTTCATCTGGTTAGTATGGCAACTGGAGCACTGCCGTCGACCCTTGGAACAGCAGGATTAACATTGCCATTCTTATTATCATTAACCCCGGTAGGCGTGTTTTCATCTTGTTCAAGACCCAGCTTTCCCTCAAATCTGCCTTGCGATCCTGTTTGAGAGAGTGCCAGTTTATATCCCCCAGTCTTCCTGCGAACCTTCCATCCATCTATCCATCCATCCATCCACTCTGACACTCACTTCCTTTCGCATACTCAATCCGCACTCCGTCCCGAGTTCTTTGGCTTGTTACTTGTAAATACTTCGTACTTCTTCACTGCGTGTTGGATTGTTACCAGGATTACTTCCTCCTCGACGCCTAGATCCCGGGGGCTCTTTGATGTGCCCACTGTACACTAACAGCTGCTCTGTTGTTCGACGTACCAATCAAGTAATTCGTTCGTACTTCCTTCCCAGGAGCAGATTCGCACGTCCATCGTATCTCTTGATCAATCACTCGGCTAGCCCAGTCTAGCCCCCTCCCAACACCTCGTTTGGTCGTCTCATCTCCTCCTTCGCGTAGGCTACATATTCTTCTCTGTTCCATCCAGCCTCGAGATGGAGCTGACCCCGCAATCCAACCGCTCACCAGGCTCGCCATTTCAATATCATTCAACACCACAACCACTCTACGAATACCCTTCCCCTGCCCAAAGTGACTCACCATACAAGTCAACAGAGTCTCTCCAGGGTTTGGGGCTGTATTCATGTACGATGTCTGGAGCATCTGTTGTTGAAACTTCACCTGTGGTCCCGTCGTCCACAGCCACCAACACCTGGCCAACAACAACATTGCAACACCGTAACGAACCTAGATCCTCTCAATCTACCCCTAACGCCTTATCAGCAGAGTATGATCCTTTTGCTCCATTCCATCCTGCAGTATCAGCTGCGTACGGTCACGATATATATTCCACTCAGACCGCTGAACCAACAGCCCTTCCAGCTTCACCAGCACCTTCATCCCAGCGCTCATCTTTTTCCTCGACACCAGCTTCTGAAGTCTTCACCCAAGCTGGGTCCATCCACTCTTACACCCCACGTATCAAAATGGAGGATCATACAGACTACGTGAATGCCAACGAGTCTATGATTATGAATTCGCCGCAAATTAGTCACCTCGTTACTTCTAATAGTCCCTACCCGGGAAGTCTAGAAGCAACTTTCTACCAAGACCAACATTCCCCCATGGGCTGGCCAAAAATTGAATACTCCGGACCTCAAGATCTTCCATCTATCTCATCTTTGCCGATTCCACCATACGACAGGCGCTCTGAGAGCCGAGAACGTTCTGGCTCTGGATCTCAAGGCCCGCGACGGGGTCCCAGTACCATCGCAAGAACGAGACAGCCACGGAAACTCACAACCAAGGAAGACGCAAACTTCCAATGCCATGTCAAGGGTTGTGGGAAGTTATTTGGCCGAAGCTACAACTTTAAAGCTCATATGGAAACCCATGATACGAGTCGCGAGTACCCATTTCCGTGTCCGTTGAAAGATTGTAATAAAAAGTTCGTCCGGAAGACGGACTTGCAGAGACACCACCAGAGTGTTCATATGAAACAGCGAAATCATCGATGCGATTATTGTAGCAGGTATTTCGCAAGGAAAGATACGCTCAGAAGGTCCGTTATAAATTTCACTTCACTACATTGAAGAATATTTGCTAACATTTCCACAGACACATGGAGGATGGCTGTTCAAAGCGCTTCGACATTGAAACAGTTGATTTCAGACCTCAAAGCTACAGCAATGGTGATCAAGGATCCGCAAGGATTACTTCTCAAGCTTCTGAGCTGCCGTCAAGACAGGAGTCGTACAGCTCCTCGCATTACTCTTCCCCGACAGGAAGTTCTACAAGCCTCGGTCCACATGACAGCTCCCTCACGTCAGCATCAGGACCCTACCTAGAGAGGCATGATTATATGGGCGGTGGTGAAAGCCAGGGAGCTGTATGGTCAAATTGATTGGAAAACGAAGCTTGGCACCTGCGGGGCTTTACTTTTAAAGAGTCTGGCAAATTAGCAGTTTGCAGAATCTCAAGCAGTCAGCACTTGTTTGGTTGATGCTTTGCAGGATATTTCAGGGCGTTGGGGGCGGGCTGATGGTCGTCATACCTACCAGGCATCTCGCAGCAATCTCGCAGCAATCTCTCGAACACGGCAGATTTCTTAAGCATTTATTCCGGTACTAAAGAAAGGGTTAGGAGGTCAGGGCATGGCTTGGGTAGGATTTGTAAATTTTTTTCTTTTTTTTGGTTGGGCATGGTAGAATACCCCTTTTCTTTTCCACAGAACATGTATAGTAGGTAGGATATATTATTTTTGGGGCATGGAGTCTGGTCGCTTGAACCTTGGAAGGGTAGCATGGCAACGGACAGGGAACAGCAATCCTCAGTGATTAGCTATGAATTAGGGATGCATGGATGGTTAAGAGATGATGAGAATATTGTGAATACCGTTCTTGAATACGGGCACAAATATTCAGCTTGTGCTACTGATCAGAAACCAAAAAGGGTCTTCATAGAACGTTAATTCCATACTAGTTACGAGGTCACAAAAGGCATTTCACGAACCCGCCAATGAGAAATTTGCCTCTGGCGTGTGTTGTCTGAAGGCTTGCATGGGTCTAAACAACGCTCAGTGAAGCTAGCAGTTTGCAGTGCGTGTGGGTGGCAGGCAGTGGCTCTGGCAGACTGGCAGTATCTAGGTAGTGACGTCTACGGCTCTTTGAATGTTGGCTGGCGGTTATGCTACACTATCAAAACGGTCAGATGCGAGAGAGCGAGCCCAAGAGATGTCGGCCCTTGGGTCTGTTTCATGAAAATCAGACACATGGCAAACACGTTGGCAGCGAGCAGCTGACCGAACCCGAGGATGCAGTCCTGTCAAGGCAAGGTTGTTTACGTACAGTATGTAAATTTACTGTACTGTAGTGGTGGGTAGGCCACAGCCACCTACTTCGTATGTACGTAGGTACCTAGTAAGTTGCTTGAAGTTGCTCCAACTTCCAGGAATGAGATGTCGCTACAATACTGCTGTTGAAATTTGCTAGCGGAATATTAGATAGACTGTACGGAGTATATTTAGGTAGTCCAGACTCCAGATCTCTAAATTAGTACAAAATCGCGCCGGGCCTGTCCTTGGTTGAAGTTTGCGGGCCGGTGTGCGTTCTGAACTTCTGCTGCCCTGGGCTTCTCGGCTAGCCAGGTTGCAGCCTGCAGTACCTCCGTACAACCCTGCCGGAAGCTTGAAGCTCGAAGCTCTCCCTGCTAGCGCTGAGCGTTGTTGATGCGGATGGTCGAGTGCGACGTACTCATTGGTACTTTTACGTAGGAGGATTGTCATCCCTGCTCGCCCAATCAGGCAGGCCTCTGTCCGCAGGGCGAATGAACGATGCCGTCGTAAAAGTAGTATAACGCGCTTGGAGAGCGGTTAAGGAATCCCTGCCCTATGCCCTACAGTACAGTACCTCCGTACTCCGTACCTCTTTTTCACGTATACAGGGCTGGCTGGGGTCCCTCATGGCAGTCAAGGGTGCGCGCCCGGATGGATGGCTGGAGGGGCCCGGAGATGATGCACGTACGGAGGTACTCTGTACGCAGCTTCACCAAAAGCGACAGGACTGAGGAAGTGTGAGTCGGATCTATTTTACTCCGTAAGACGTTACTGATTCAGAAGATTGGTAATAATGAGTGGCAAATAATAGAGGTCTGACTAGCAATGCAACAGCGGACAGATAAAGCGAAACGTACATAAGTAGTAGTGTCATCAGATGACTAGCAGCAATAATAGCATAGTACTGTACAAGTACAGTAGCGTCAATTACAAAGAATCTGAGTAAGGGTATTCCAAGAATAAACAAATGCATTGTATTGTAATTTAGGAAATAGAGAATAATACCAAGCAGCGAAGGATGATATCTCCTCACCGCAGCACTTTCTCTGGACTAGGAGGATGGTCCGAAGGCTTGCCACCCTAAAGTAGAGAGAGAGAGTTGTTCGTGACACTGTATCGGTACCGGCCGTAAGAGCAAAGCTATTTAATAACGATTAGAAGGCTTTGGATCACATAGGTATAGAGTATTCATTAATTCTTGTTGGTGCCTCCGTACCTAGAATACTAAGTAATACTCCATAAGGTACGCAAACTTAAAATCTGGCAGTTAGCGATAATAATGATAGCTCACGGTTCGGGAAGTACGAGTATAATAAGCTTCAGCGGACCCGGCGAAATCGACAAGGTACGGAGTACCGTGTCCTGTTTGTGATGATCTCCTATCCTGAGCTAACCCCTTACGATTTACCTTTTAACCATAATCGATCATCGTATCTCAGCCATGAGGCTCAGATGCTGTTCAAACCTCACCGCATCGTCGCGTTATACTTACCGTTACACCGCTGTCCGTCTGACTGTTGGTTGTCTCATTTTACGTGTTACAAACATTACCAATTCTCAGCCTCAATATTACGAAGATACGTGCACCATGCAGGCAGGTCAGGTACAACTGAAGGCTCACCAAGCTGCCCTAATTGAAACTAACATTATCTATGTGTCTAAAAAGGCAAGCGCGGTGAATGCATGAAGAAAGGAAGTGAGGTTTTACAAACTACAGTAATTAACCGCAACTGGGTTTTCAACCTCCAGTCAACCTTCTGCTCAGCCGCGTCCCTACTCCTACTCCTACTCCAATGCATACCGTATCGAGTATCTAGTAAGTACTTAGCGCTGCGGGAATGAAGAAGCCCACATCTATGCAATTTTACCCTTCGTGGGCTGAGGCTGTGGCCTTCGATGAGCATTCCATCCTTCGGTTCAAATTCCACCAAGATAGATCGACAACCATTCATCGTAACGATCAGCTAGAGTATCAGGAACGCATCCTGAAACGGAGCACCAGGAGTATATGGCCTACTCTTCAGCCACGTCTAACTCAGCCCTACGCCGTACGTACGATCCCTTATGCTTGCTACGGTTTTGATATAGTTTTCAAAAAGCATAGTAGGGCTAGAACAGAACAGCAGAACCTCATCCTGCCACTCACAGCAATGGTAGAGCCGCCAGGTTCAGCCCTCCCGGGACTCCCAAAAGCCACCAAAGAACCGCGGCAAGCCTCGTTAGTCGCAAGCGCTTGGTTCTTATTCTAGGCTCTGCTCTTTCGCGCCGACAGAAGTCGAAGCTCCCCTGTGTATTGTTATTCGTTCCTTCTCAAGAGCTCCAAGGTGGATGCACACCATTTCTTCAATACTGGCCACTCAAAGACCCTTGCTCCTCTATTATCGTTGTCTTTTTCGGGGCTGCAGAATATCCTGTCCTCGGTTCCTGTGCCGCTGGCTTGCGGCTTCATATGACGCGGAAGGGTGGGAACCCTACCACAGACCGTGGCCATGTGTTCTGCGAGTCTGCGACTCTTATCATCCTTTATATTCTCCGGTTGGGTCTAACGGTCGTCTCATTTCGACCAGGGCGCGTAACGGTCCGTGGGAACACACCAGCGTTCTGGCAGTGACGAAATCCTCTTCATTCTTGAGTCTGAGATCCCATGCCCACTGGCTGAAGGGTGTCTCTTGAGTCTTGCCCCATTACTGCTACTTGTCCTTCACACCACCAGACGTTCACTAGCTTTCTAGTGAGGGAAGTCCTGATAGAACTTTCTCTCGAGTTTCATGTCAGGATGTCTGCTGGACATTTGCTTCCGCCACCTACAACCATATCCGGCTGCCCCATATCCAACCACGTCAAAGTAAAGGGGGTGGGACACATCGGACGAGTCCCTTGCTAGTTTTTCGCCGTTGCTAAGTGGTTGCTAGGTACGTTTTACCATATAGAATCGACGTTTTTGAGTACTCACAGACTAATACTTCTTTGAATCATCACTCCCTCCGTGAACGAAAAAGGTATTCGAATAGACAAGAGAGTTTGGTGCATTATTCGGACACCTTTTTCATCCGCGCAGAGATCTCTGTCCTCGCAAACCCTGATGTTTCTTTGCCCGTACTGCTCCCGGCACCACTTTTCCGCAGATCAATTCCTATTGTTCGCCTTGGTCACCTCCCCCCTTTTTGTTGTCCGCTGCAGGAGTTGGCAAGTAGGTTCTATTCTCAGCTTCTGGAATTTAACCGTGAAACAGTTGGTTATCCCCGCGCATGATGTGGGGCCGTCGAGTCTGGGGGGTCTCGTTGAGGGGTGACGATCATGCTACTATATAGCGTGCTCGCCATGTGTCTTGACTTGGTTTCTGGCAGGGATCTCGAAGAGCATGCTGCCCCTCACAGTGGGCGACCAAAATTCCTTCGATTGCAAGGCCTGATCGTCCTGAAGTCTAGTACCTGGTCCGTAAAGTCACGTTACATGCGAAGGGTATTGGGAGCAGAGCGAAGTCCCCAAAGCCTCTTCAAGCCATAAGACCTTGACTAAAAAGCAAACAAATACGAGGAAAACTTGACGTATTTGGGCCTCTTGAATATGAAAGAGCTCCATTCTTCTTTCGAGTTCTAAAAGCTCCTGCGCGACACTTTTGAGTCCCATGCAAATTCACAACAACTCATGGTATTGTCCCCCTGGAGAAGCAATAGTCCCTGTCACCACTATGATTCGACATCAACTTTCGTTCCAACCGCTATGTAACTGGCAGGATTACTCCGGGTTCTCAAGTCTGCTGAGTTAGGACAAACAGCAGGTCAACATTACGAAGTTGGTGGGTTTGCAGATTACGTTGCCACCAGATGAGTACTAGCCTCTCGATTTTTGACTTTCGCTGAGCTTCAGGGCTGCTTCTTGCTTCAAAGCTGTTTCTGTTGAACCCGTAGAAATCCAAAAAGTTTAACTAAGGGGCTAAGGGTTGTGAAACGACGAACCCAACCGACGTAGCGACGGAGCGAGACGTCAATAACGGCCAAAGCTCTTGTTGTTTTGTGGTTATCATGTTACCATCTGCATAACATCCACTAGGTAGAATCCTGCTCTGTTTCCGCCGATTACAAAAAAGGAAAGGTTTGCATGATCCCGAAGAGTGCTAGGATTTTGAGAAGTGATGCACCGCTCTTTTTTGCTCTGCAGTATTGCCGACATTTCTGGAATATCAAGAGGGACCAAGACTTGAACGTCAGAAATTTGCATCCGGGTATGGGGTTGGGTACCTCTCTGGAGCTATCGCAGCCGGAACAGATAGGCACCAGTCAAGGCCGAACTCGCCTACCTTCTTCATTACTATTGCTACTAATTAATTCTACCTGCCTCATTCTTTCAACTGGTTAACATTTGACTATATACATCTTTACTTATTGGCTTTAAATTCGTTCTGTCGGGACTTGTACACATGCTTTCGGAGTTGACAATAACTTGGGTTGACGGAGGTCTCTTACATTTCTAGTGAATTGTATTTCCTTGAAGCTGGAGAAGCGTATTGGTGCAGCTGGAGGTACCGGTATTTGAGAGAAGATGAACCTCACCAGTTAACAAAATCCATTCCATTCCCACTACAACAAAGCCTTCCACCCCCCCGTCTTCGGTCTCTCCAGCCCCAAATGATCCGCAAGTTGCGCCAAGTGATCAACACCCCAAAAAGTCTCCCTCTCCCCCTTCCCATTCGTAGCCACAAACCAAGGAAGACCAAAGGCCCCGTCCGCGAGCGCAGCATCTGTATTCCTCGCTAATATCTCCTTGCCTTCCTTTCCCGCCATCTCAAGAACTGCCATCATCCACACCGTCAGCATCTATTGCTCCTCTCCCGATACATGAATCCCACCCCCAGCAGCAAACAACCTCATCCAGGACAGGACAGCACAGCACAGGATTAAACATACCTCTCCTCCCTCTCTCCTCCCCCAGCAAACCCCCCAGCACCCTCTCCAACACACCCCTCTCAGTCGTCTCCTCACACCGCACCCAATCGCAGCAAAAAGCGCATCCAAACACGCCACCAGCGCCTCCTGGCCATCGCCCGGCTCAAGAACCGTCAGCGCACACAGCGCGCGCATGATGAGCAGCGTGAGCGGCGGGAAGCCATCAGGCATGTGCTCCGTCATGGGGATGCCGAAGAAGCGGGCCCAGCGGATGCGTTCTACGTTGATCCATTTATCTTTGTCTTTTTTGTCAAACAATCGATTAGCATCAGGATGAGGATTAGTTATTGTACGGAGTATGGAGTAAAGCGGAAAGAGAGATGGGTCTCAAGAGGAGTGGAGTGGAGCGGAGTGTACAGTACGTACTTTTTATATTAATAGGCGGCGTATTCCCACATGCTTTCATGACGCCTCCAAGGAACATAGGGATATACGTGACTTCGCATTTGGAGAATGCAGGATCGTGCTGTGTGTACCATAATCAATCAGTTCTCATGCATATGATCCAACGCCGCAATCAATACAAGGCAATGGTTGGGAATTGCGGGTTTGTCCGAGTTCAATGTTATGAGGAAGAGAGTTACAATATGGCAGAGGAGCTGGAGAACGTACGCGAGTGATGTAATATGCTAGATAGGCAAACGGGCTTACTGTATCTACATACAGTGTTAATTTCGGAGTGGTTTCCATTTGCTCAATATGGCCTTTGATAACCGTGGTATGCCAAGTACTTGTTTTTCTTTAATGCTGCATTGTTGTTGCGAACTGAAAGCTCCAATACGATTGAGGTGGGGTGGGCATCAGGCCGAGGCTGTTGTGTTGTGGGGAATGCTGGTACCGATCAGGTGAAGCGGGAGGGGGCAAGAAGCATTGTGCATAGCTTGTATACCCTAGAGAACTAAAAGAAGGAATTGTTTTTGTATAATATCAATCTATATTTCCTTGCATTCTCCAGGTATGGGTATTATAGATCTACGTATTCTCCAACTTTTACGCCCGCTTCAAATTACACGTATAGCATTTCGCCCATAAACACCACCTCCCCCTGTACTACACCATAAACCGTCCATTATCTAAGCAAGTAATCCTTCAAGAGGCTTTATGACCAGCTTTCGTAGCTCTCATATTGGGAAGAGTCGAGCTTTTACCAGGTTCTCTTCCGACTTCTGTAACAATCATCCTCACAAAATCAGGACTGATCCAATAACTGCTATGCGCCCCAAGCATATTGATGTACTGGATCTCGAGAGGTCCACCACCAGAACTAAGAGACCAATCCACTTGACCATTGTCATTCAAAAGAGAAAACTTCTTCTCCGCGATCTCCTCGCGTGTGAAATCATGAACCTCCAGCTCCAATTGGGACGGAAGACGAGCAATATGTCCAGATCTCAAGACTTCACCAACACCGGGGTCCGCCGAAGAAGCACCGGGAATTATTGACTTCATGGCGTTGCCTATGCTCTCGAAGAAGCCAGTTGTTGCACTCGGAACTTGGGCATTTCTTAGGCTGGAGGCGTACTGTGGGTCAACGGTAGCATTGAGACGGTAGGCAATAGGATCGTTGTAGTGCATGATATTGTAGACGTTGTCGACAGCCATACAGCCAAAAGTTCCAGATTCTCCAGTAACTTTCTTATCCAGTGCGTCTCGGTGCTCAGCACCGGGTTTACCTTGACCTCTGCGAGGTAACAGCTTGGCCTTCTCCAGGTAAAAGAAAAAGCCCGCTGGGCTTCCTGCACAGAACAGGTTTGTAGTATTGAAATCAAAATGCTCCACGTCGATACCCTTGCTATGAACATCAGCCTTTGGAACTGAGGTTGGTTGCTTGCTCAGGATCTCGACTGCCATTACACTTCCGAGCGAATGAGCAATAATATGCACTCGGCCTTCCCGATGAAAGTCTGGATTATTTTTGCACCATAATCTATAAACTCGATTGGCTTCAGATATGACAGCCTGTCCCAACGAATTAGCACTGTAAAGAGTCAAGTGCTGGGAGAAAGCGAAGGAGCCTAGAAGCGGTCTCGGGAGCCGGCATATGGGCTCCTGAAACAGCTCTCAGCTCCTTAGCTCTCACAGAGGAAAAGGGCGTTTTGTATTAGTTAAGCCTACCTGTATCATCTTCGACTTGTGACGTGACAAGTAGTATGGGATATCCAACATCACGTCGGAGATGAGAGTCCGAACCGCTGGGATAGTGGGCTGTGTGATGTCGTTGAGAGAGAAATCAGATTGGGGGCGGTCTTGACCGTCATCTTTAACAGGATCTTCCCCTTCAAAAGAAAGGTTAGACCGCCAATTGACTGGCAGTACCATGATTCCACCTAGACTTTTGCGGAGTACATTTTTGACAGCATTATTGCCACGCTCGGCTGTAATACTTCGGCGGAATGCATTCATAGCATGAGTGAAGTGAAAACTCTCCATGCGTTCTGAAAGCTTCTGGCCTATTCCATGAACGACAAGACAGAGATCAGTGACTTTGGGTTGCTCCTCTTGTGATCGACACGCGGGGCAAAATTTCGAATTCGTAGCATCTGCATCACCGGCCACTGGTGCATTTACTTCTGCCTTCGTCACTGCGTCTGTCTTCTTGGAAGGATGAAGCTTCTCCCAGCTCTTCCAGTCGAATCCACGGACAACATGGATCCCAACGGTTGCGCCTTTATTTATCTTCTGCAACGGCTTTCGACCATAATAAGCAGAAGGCTGGAGATTTGGCTTGAGGATGAAAGCATTATGTGCATCCTTGTAGATGATTTGGGCATTACTGTACTTCTTGGCTAGCACTTTCGACTCCGACGACCTCTCAACAGGGATAATTGAGCCCTCAGCAGCAGCTTCCCCACGAAAACATCTCGCAGCACAGTAAGGATCAGTCGAAAGTTGAGGATGCATGGATTTGTTCCAACTACGCCTCGAACCAGTGTCTTTTGGCCACAAGCGATGAGCAATCTTTTCCTCCCCAGCAGCACCAACTTCCATAGCGCTCCTAAGCTCATCTTTCCATGTTTCAGACCAGCACCCAAGCTCCCTATAACCCGACTCGAGCTGGTTGGCTACAGCCGGCTCAATTGGATACATTGTGTTCTTATAGAACCAGGTGCCACGAGTTACGCTTGCTTCGTCGTGTACAGGTGACCAATATATAGGTTGCATATATAAAGCAGGCAGTTTAACGAGATGTAGACGCGATATTCCCACGGGAACATCTGCATGTTCTTTGGGGTTTTGGTGCGCCTTGCAATCGTGAAGATGCATAGCCTCCGTTTCTCCATAAGCAGGGCCGTCGGTATTGAGTAAGCGGCTTGGATAGTTGCCAGCAGACTGTGCAACTGGCTTTTGACTCTCCGCACCGTCGTGGCTAGAAAATAGCAGTGACTGTCTTTGGGGGCTTGATCTACGGGAGGGCAACTTGACAAACGGTTTCCCTGATATACCGACATCAACTTCTTCATCGAGGGACCCTAACTTCGGTGTCTTGGAAGAGAATTCTGAGCCGTGATGATCTGAATGATCACGGCCATGCTCAACCTTTAGATGCTTCTCGGAATCTTGATGGCCTTTTGAATGTTCATGTATGTGGAACGCTGTATGTCCAGAAGTTTCTGACTCACTTGAAACCTTCAGGTGCTCCTTGGGTAAGCGCTCGTTTGCACCAACGCCTTGGGATAGCCCTGCGTGCTTTTTGTTCGCGCCATGTTTATCTTTAGCAGCAATGTCACTTATGGATTTGTTACTTTGCTCTCGGTCTTCATCACCTTCCGAATGCGTATCTGTCCCGTCCGGTGAACCGTTTACGGTATCGGAATCTTTGATTGGTATCGCCCCCTTCGACACTCCTATTGACCCGTATGATTCGTTGTTACTCTGTGGACCCCTTAAAGCTCTCGAGGCTGGCTCCTGCTCCGACCTCGTTGAGACATATGGATGTTTTCTGCTCTTTGAATCTCGTACGGGCTGTGAAGCTTTCTGCGGTGTGGAACTCCTTGAGGACTCTGGATCTATACCGTGTTGGGAAGCTTGTCCGGTCGATGAGCTTTCTCCTAATTTTGACCACTTGCAATCTTGTGAATCAAGCTTCTTGTGATGTTTTTTCTCCTTCCCTGATGCAAGACCTCGCCATGCCTCCTCGAGAGAATCATTGTCGTATGCCGAGAAGGGTCGGAGGGGGTGCTTGACAGGTTTGGATTCAGACCCAGTTGGAGTCGGTACGACAGAGAGCGGATCGTCGATAGGAAGTGGCGAGCTGTAGAAGAACTGGGCCTCGAGCTCTGGGCAAGCATCGTGACCCTTGGCGGCGGAAAAGGGAACCTTTCGAGAGAGGCGACATGTCGGTCCGTAGGTATGAGGGGACTGAGACATGATCAACTGCGACGGTCAGGACGTGTTAGCTGCTTAAGGTATCCCATGAACCTACTGTATGGCGGGTGGATTGGCACGTAGATGGCTGAGCAGAACGTAGTCACACAGCTCTGCCCAGCAGAGGCGGTTGCACGAACGAGAAACAGAAGGATAGGGCAAGATAGGATGAAATCCACTGAAATCCAATAGGACAGAAGGGTGAGATGTGTATATTTGAGATTTGTATTTTACACAAGGTCTGATGATGGCACAAGACAAAGGATACCGTAGGTCCAAGCCAGTCCTGTACGTAGCGAATGTTGTGAGCAAAGGGCGGACGTGGAAGTGGAGTGAAGTGAAGGGAAGGCAAGGGAAGGGAAGTAAAGGTGGGAAGGAATGTTGGTATGCTATGCCATGCTACCTTCGCCTTCGGTACCGTATTTTATATGTGAGGAGGGTCAATAGAAAAACGTAGCCTTTGCCTTTGCCTTTCCGGCAAGCGCAAGGCTTTTGTTGAATTCAAAGGTAACGGCGGCGGCGGCGGTGCAGAAAGTACAAGTGACGTCGCTGCCTAACCCTATTTCTTAGTAGTGCAGGGGCCGTATCACATGACTACCCACCGGATCATTATGTAGCACGTGGGAGAATTCTAATTGCCTCTTGCTTCTTTTTTGGTTTTATTTGGGAATACTATTGCTTTTGTAATGCTGGGCCTATCATTCCTCTTTCCTCTCCTAAATCCACACACCGGCGTCAAGCTCTGAATCCCGGATGATATTTGAAGTTGGAAGAAAGTTCAAGGACGAAATCTCCAGTGACCGTGATACTGCTGATGGATCATTTACCGCTGAGGAATACTCAAAGACGGAAAACTCATAGACATTTTACGATATCAACTGCAGCCACTACCGCTGAAGGACCCTTGCGATCGAGGAGATACGGGAAAGAGAATGCTGCGTTCATACAAAAAAGACTTTCCAAGCATCCCATTCTATCCCCAAAATAGTGAGTAGCAATTGAAACACTCTAGGAGTCCTCGACGTAATGATCAGGGACAAGCCTCATTCCGCCGTAGGGGTCATCGAAGGACTTGTCTGTTGCAACTGATCGAGTGGTGGCACTGATAGCACTGGCGGTGGAAGAGCGATTGTCCCTCGCCTGCTCCTGGATTCCCCTGTACTTCTGGCTAGTCGAGTTGTCGGTAGACATCGATCGATCGAGCGCTTTATTTCCCCCGTATTGTTGACTAGTAGGCTTTTCGTTTTCCTTTCGACGGGCAACACGCATGGACTCACTGGCTTGGGCTCGAATGTGCTGGAGTCTAAGCAGGATGGGCTCTGTCGCACCAAGGAGTTCCAGAATCTGCTCGATATCAAAGATGAGCTTCAGAATGATAGTGTCCGCGTTGCAGAATGTACGGATCGCCATTAGAGTTGAGACCTGCTTCCAGTTATAGAGCATCGCGTTGATCCGAATTTCGTCTCCGGCTCTTTCGCCGTGAAAGCGGAAATTGTGCTGATTAGCTACAACGAGCTCTCGCTGTGTAACTTGGTCATACATGAACTCAATGACAGGATGGCGGCCCTTGCTCCTCCACGCATCGCTGACTTTCTTGATAGATTCAACGGCCATACGGCCTTGACGGAATTGACTCATCAGGAAACTGTTGGCCGTGTGTACGAGACTGAGCTCAAGTTCCATGTCGACTCTTGCTTGTTCGGGTGGACTGAGAGATCTGGCTAGAATCGAGAGCTTTGGGTGCTTGTCATGACTGGAGCGAGGGTTCTTAGGAGCCAAGTCCGCTTTTTCGGCCTGTAGTTGTATTAGGTAAAATTCCATTGGTAGGTAGGCCTTTACTCACAAATTCTTCAATCTTGTTCTTAAGCTTCCCCATCATGCTAGTCTTCTTTTGCGGCGAGCCAGTAGACTCATCCTTTCTTGAGGAGGCTTTCTTGACTCGGACTTTCACATCCTCCAACTCGGCTGGGGTACGACCGAGCCACCCATTTTCACCAAACATCTTCTTCATAGGAGATCGTGATCGTTTTGGGGGCGAACTCGCAGGGCTTTCTAGATATTCTTCTTCTGCCTCATCTTTCTCAAACACCTCATCCAGGATCTTTGTTGGCGAATTGGCTTGATAGCGACCATTCACAGAATTGGAGGCATTTTTGCCGTGGGATTGATGAATTGGTAGCTGAGATAGAGAGCGATCTAGGCGTTCTGTAGCGTAGTCCTGGGTAGCCCGGCGCGAGACAACACTGGAACCATAGTCTTGGATATATGGATTGTTATGTTGCGCTGCGGTAGGGAGGCGGTGGTTAGGGAAGGCGAAATCGTCGCCGACACCATGGTAAGATTGGGAGGTTGGGCTTGAGCCAGGATCACGTCGCTCCGCGAACCGAAGTGGAGGGATATTTGGAGAAGACTCACTCCTATATCTGTGAAGGGCATGTAGAATTGGCGTTTCGGAAGGTGTACAAGAAGCCTCAGATGTTTGCGTATTCGGAACAGCATTTCCCTCTGAGTTCGACTTCTTTGTGTGCCCAAGTCGGGAACTTGGAAGAGGTATCGGTGAGCTGCCATGTTTTTTTATGAAGTCTGTAATTTTGGTTTGGTGCTGGACGTTGATATGCGGAGTGTCAGGTTCAAACTGGTAGGGGTTTGGAGGGCGCACGACGCTTCCAAATTTACTATTGATTGTCAGCTGATTTGGTCTCATCAATGATTTAGTACTTACGCCTCGCTGGCTGCCATGCCACTCATTACTACAGATTGAGCATCCGGATTCACCGAATTCATAACCACGAAGCCTTTTTTCGGAGGTTGTGCGGTCTTCAGATCCGCCATACTGATTGTGATTGGTATAAAGTCGCCCATGATCGCGGAAGAAGGATTAGAAAGATAGTCCAGCGCTATGCTAGAGACAGTGGACCTTGTTGATGCGAAGGAAGAGTCGCCAGGGCTCAATGTACTAGAAGGACGTTTCTTTCTGTGCTCTGAAGATGTTGACAATGTGGTGTCTTCAGTAAAGGCAAGAGGCTCGATAACTTCGCGAGAATAAGCGATGCCGAAGGCGTCAGAGTTGCGCATCGATGATGTTCGTAGAAGGGCTGTTAGGACGTTCGGATGCCTCTTTGTTGTTGTTGTTGTCTGGCTGAGGTCGAGATTGAGGCTGACTTGGGATGGCTTGGATCATGCTCGATTGTTTGTGGAGATACAGCGGTCTGGTGGGCAAAAGATGCGGAAGCCGTGTAAAGCTCTCTTGGTGATCCATTCAAGTGGAGAGTTTGGGACGCGCTAGGGTTCGTATTGTTGTCAATATTATTGTTGAGCAACGTATTGTGCGGTTGTCTGGTCGTCAGCGGTGGAGCGCGGTTAAATACCAAAGGCCAAATGTCTTTGCCATTGTTAACAGCCTTCTCTTAAAAAACACTCTATGGGCTGAATTGAAGATGATTTGGAGATGAACTCCTACACGTCTCAACCCTCGCTACTTGTTACAGCCTTGCCGATATTGTCATCTGGAGTGTATGTTGTATGCATTTTCATAACTTCATGAAGTGCAGACTAGACCATTCTCTGCTTTTTGGAGATATTAGAAGGTAGTTCTCAATCTTTTGCTAGTACTGAATACATATAGTCTTCCTGCAAGTGTAGCCAAACAAATTCTTTCAGACCGCCCAACAAGCTCGCATCCACTTGGCTTGAGCGGGTACGTACCGTATAATAAATGCAAGATGAGATTCTATATGTATACATCTTCTCGTCAGCTAGTAGGTAAATTCGACGCTGCTCCCACTCGGAAGGATGTTTGTAGCAAGCTGTGCCTACGCTGAATCTACGTTTGAAGGCAGGTTATAATAAGGGGTCAAAGACTTTTGTGAATAGCACGATGCCAAGAAGACTACAAAAAGAACATAATTAATACTAGAATACTAGAGGTACAGATTGCGGCTGAATAAGTAACCTATATCCGCAGCAATACTTTTATTAACACTTGAAAGGTGCGAATTTGCCAAAAAGCGGATGGTTTTCATGGCCGTTGACTCGTCGTCCAGTGCATGGCAAGTGAGAGTTGTCAGATTACGAACTGGGCTGGGCTGGTGCTGGTGCTGGGCTAGCCTAGCTTTCCCCGCTACTGTCCCACAAAAATGCGCAGGGTACGATCTTCGTACTCCGTACTTGTACATACCGAATTCTTAGCCGGGTCTTCGAATGCGGAAGTTTCCCCGCAAATATGTCAACGCCAGACACACTTAACACTCTCGACTGACTCCCGTAAAGCCCATCCGCTCTACAAAAGCGACGCTTTTAGACTATTCTGATCTCACAAGGGCCTGTCAATGGCTGGCATTGCCGCTTATCCACCTGGACACCAAGAACTTAGAATCAAGTTTGACACCGAGTCAAATGCCGTCGTGGTCAGCTAGCTTCCTCCATCATGTCAACCTTTTGCTCTTAAGTCCCTACAGCCCGGTAACACTTCTCCTTTTCTCAATGTTCTTCTTCTACTCTTGTTTGATACTAAGCACAGTTCTTTCAAATTTGGCAACTTTGGCAAATTGATCTTTCTTCTCCAAACCCCCACCTATTGTTATAGGTCATCATGGATCCGAACGTAACCCCTCACGAGACAGTCCATGGTGATGTCTCTAACAAATATGATATCGTAATCATCGGTGCTGGTCCAGTCGGGCTATTGCTCTCGACTTGTCTGGCACGATGGGGTTACAAAATCAAGCATATCGACAATCGCCCCGAGCCCACGAAAACTGGCCGTGCGGATGGCATCCAGCCGCGATCTTTGGATCTCCTGCGGAATATGGGTCTAAAGCCAGCCATCATGGCCCATGAGCCAGCAAAAGTCTACGAGGTTGCATTCTGGGACCCAAGCTCGACAGAATCAGGAATTTACAGAACCGGGACATGGGCCAGTTGTCCGAGCTTCATTGATGCTAGATATCCCTTCACAACCCTCCTACACCAGGGATTGATTGAGCGTGTATTCATATCAGACCTGGAGAAGAATGGCGTCAGTATCCAAAGACCATGGACGATAAAAGGCTTCCAGACCGACGAGAAGGCAGATCCCGAGTTTCCAGTGGAGGTAAACTTGGAGCACGTTGATGGGAAAGGAAAGGAAACCGTGAGAGCACGGTACTTGTTCAGTGGCGAGGGTGCACGATCATTCGTGCGCGATCAATTGAAGATCGGAATCAAGCATAAGGATCCAATTGCGCATGTCTGGGGTGTAATGGATGGTGTCGTCAAAACGGATTTTCCCGATATCAAAGTAAGTACCGCCTGAATTCTTCACGCAGCAAGTAAACCTGACCATTATCGTTTTGCAGATGAAATGTACGATCCATTCAGAGCACGGCTCTATAATGGTTATTCCCCGAGAGAACGATATGGTCCGTCTCTATATTCAGATCGCCTCGTCAACAGACAAAGACTGGAATCCACGGCAGACTAAAACCGAGCAAGAGGTGCAGAACTCTGCCAAACGAATCCTTGAGCCATACAGCATTGAATGGGAACGAGTTGAGTGGTTTTCTGTGTACCCTATAGGACAGGGAATCGCCGAAAAATACACACTTGACCATCGCGTTTTTATGGGAGGAGATGCTTGCCATACACACAGCGTAAGTAGCAGCTGTAAAGGAGATGAGATTCTGCTAACAGTTGCAGCCGAAAGCTGGTCAGGGCATGAATACCGCCTTCCTGGATGCACTGAATATTGCCTGGAAAATCCATCATGTCCAAGCAGGATTTGCTGATAGATCTCTGCTTGAATCCTACGAATCGGAAAGAAAACTCATTGCCGAGAACCTGCTAAATTTTGATGCCAAGTATGCGGCCCTATTCTCGCAACGACCCCCTGCTGCAAAAGATGTTGCAGCAGCATCTCAACAGACTGATAAGACCAAAGACAATGGAGGAGAAGAAAACCAGTTCATCAAGACTTTCAAAGAGTCTTGCGAGTTTACTAGCGGCTATGGAGTAGCATACAACCCAAACCTTCTGAACTGGTCCCCTTCTCATCCCGCACAGTCGAACCTTATCAACCCTAGTGGTCACAAACTCCGCACAGGTCGCATTCTCATAAACTCCAATGTTACCCGCGTTGTTGATGCCAACGTCGTGCACCTCGAACAAGAAATCCCCGTCAATGGCTCTTTCCGAATATACATATTTGCAGGAAAGCCCTCATCATCTGGCAAGGCACTTCAAGACTTTGTGGAAAGTCTCAAGAAGAAGTCATCATTTTTCAGCTCGTATTTACGTCCTGACATTGACTCCGTATCTCATCATGAGCGTCACAATCCCCACAGCCATTTTTTCACGTTCTGCACAATCTTTAATTCTAAACGGAGCGATATCGAGATCTCAAGAGATGTGCCTCCTATCTTGGCTAGATATAGGGACCATATCTATGCGGATGATATTTGGGATCAGAGAGTGCCTGATGCTACGGCCGCAGCGCACGCGAAGATGGGTTTGAATGAGGAGAAAGGTGGTGTTATCGTTGTGAGACCGGACGGATATGTTGGCATTGTCACAAGTTTAGTTGAAGGGAGTGGGCCAGTGGACGCATTGAATGAGTATTTTGGATCATTTTGCACGAAGAAGCTAGGTGAGAGCGCGGCACATTTATGAGTAGGCGGAAACCTGAGCTTTGATGGTGGAACAGACATGACTGTATTTTATTGATGAAATGAAATGCATATGACTAAGTGAATGAGTGAGTGAGTGAGTGAGTGAGTGAGTGAGTGAGTGAGTGAGTGAGTGAGTGAGTGAGTGAGTGAGTGAATGTAGTCTATACTAGCCAAGCGTACCTACAGAGTACGGATGCGTTCATAAAGAAAAGAAAAGGCGGGGTGCGGCGCAAGGTAGGGACAGGGGTAGGGGTCTCACTAGTCTGAGCTGGAATAAGGTTTTCCCGACCTCTTCTAAATATCTCAGGCGCCGTCGCCGTCTTCGTCAGTCGAGACATGCATTCTTCCTTTTCGCAACCAGCAAACTGAACTCACCCTCGATACATTTCACAATCCCATCGCCAATGCCCGAATCAACCCGGACCTTCAACCACTTCGCCCATTTCACGAAATGAGTCGGAAACGAAAAGCAGCCGAGCAACTCATTCCGTGCAACTCTGTTACTGTTTACAAGGTAATCAATCGCCGTCGCATCGCATCGCATCGCATTTGAGGCAGTTGCAAGTAATGGCAGACTGACTTTTACATTAGCCTCTACTACCGCCTTTACCTCCACCTCCTTTAACGCCACCGCAGCCTGTCATGGGCGCAATTTTCAGCACGGTGGCTCAGGCCCTCACTGGCGCTGTGAGGTGGTGCTCCGACTTTTGTTCTGTGAATACTTATAACGATATGACTCAGGCATCGGAAGACGGTAAGCCCTTAACTCCAACAGGCTTCTTGTACTTATGCAGTAGTAGTTGCCGCGATTACCCATATACAATCTTCAAGCCCAAGAACAGGTGGATCGACAGCACTAAAACGTTCGAAGCACAAGCATCGACGCGAGGATACGGGGACACGGTCCAGATCGACTGATGATATGGTTCGAAAGAATGGATGTGGGACTCTGGATATTTCCGGATGCAATAGC
This sequence comes from Lachnellula cervina, assembly GCA_007825325.1. Taxonomy (NCBI): domain Eukaryota; kingdom Fungi; phylum Ascomycota; class Leotiomycetes; order Helotiales; family Lachnaceae; genus Lachnellula; species Lachnellula cervina. The sequence goes on along the minus strand of QGMG01000015.1, from coordinate 23,260 downwards.
GAGGGTGAGGCTACCCAAAGGATCAACGACTTCTGGGAGCCCCCCGATTTTGGCACTTCTATAGATCCGAACTTGCCCAGCTCACGGAGGGCCCACAAACCGCCAAAGAAGCGCGAAGGCGATCGCAAGCCTACATATCAAAGGCAGGATGAAGCCACGGACTCGCTCTTGACGCCAGAGCGATCATCCTCTCCTCAGTCCAATCAATCTACAGTCGCTGTTCTGAAACCGACAGCTTATCGAATGCCAACGACACCTGATTCTATACCACGGGACGATTCTTTACCGCCGAATGAGGCGACCGCAGAATTGACGGAGCGCCTCAGCAGGTTACTGGACTTAGATGGAGATCAAAAAGAGGGTAGTTTGTTGGTTCCTTCAGGGCTTGTGCGCGAGAAGCGGCTAAACCTGGCTAAGGAGCGAAAGGCTAGGGAAAGGAAAGAAGTTCTCCGTGCTGCTAGAGAGCTTCGTTTATATCGTCGCCAACCAAGAAAAGCCCTGGTACAACCTCTAGAGTTTGAGTGGGATGACGTGGTTAATCAAACGATAAATTCAACTGACCACCGTCGAATTATTGCAACATCCGTTGGTGGGACTGAGTTGAGACTAAAGGATTTCGCAACATTACTAGGCAAGCGTGCCTGGCTGAATGATGAGATCATAAACACGTATATCGAATGGGTGGTAGATGCGGCAAATAAGGCGGCCATTGTCCAAGCAAAGGAGTTCGACGAGCCTACGAGCACGGTTCCAAAATTCATCGCACACAACAGCTTTTTCTACGAAAATCTCATCAAGAAAGGGCCTAGCAGCACTCAGGGTCTCATGAGACGAAAGAAAGCCCCTGGCACGTCCTTGTTAGATGTTGACTCCGTCTTCGTTCCAATATGCAAGGGTTCTCACTGGACGGTCGGAGTTGTACGCCCAATTGCGAAGACAATTGAGTACTTTGATAGTATGGGCGGAAATCCGCACTCGTTCATCAAGCTCATGCGAGAGTGGCTTAAATTCCAGCTTGGGGAGAAGTATGTGGAAGCTGAATGGAGCACGCCAAGGACGGCATGCGCACACCAGAGCAACGGTTATGACTGTGGGGTTTTTGTCTGCACGAATGCGTTTTGTGTTGCCCTTGGGTTAGACACGTCGTGTTACGACGAGTGCGACATGCTACAACAGCGCAGAATTATCGCCGCGGTGTTGATCAACAGTGGGTTTAAAGGAGATTTTGCATGGAATGGCAAAGGGTTATAACGTGATTCATTACTAGGCGTTCGGAATGGCAGCGAAAGATACCCAATCTGTTTATATACTTTAGGAGTCATGGTAGATTACCTGGTCTGACAAGGTGTCACGGGGAGAAGTACAATAGAGACGAAAGATCAATATTAGTGAATGCAGTTGCTTAAAGCACCAGCACCAATAGAACTATGAATGCCTGTGGTTGTAATGTGGTAACTTCTTATGGCTGACTTTTCCTATATAAAAGATAATACGAGTACCTCGACTCGAATACCAATGGAAGCGAGTAATTGGTGGGGTCCCCTGGCGATCATGCACGGCTGTCAACCTCTGCTCCACCTGCCACTCGCGTGTTGGTGTGTCCCCGCCCCGCCTGATGTGATGCGGTGCGGCACGACTTCCTTTGAACATGGAAGCCACACCACAGTACTGTAGCAGACCTACCTTGCTCGACTCGACACCTCAAAGTATTCCCTAGTCGCGCCAGTCTCATTATCCCCATACGTGTTCGTGTACATACATGCATTGGCCGTGCGACAACCATATGCTTGTAGCCAAACTGATGTGCATGTGCATCCTTGCTCCATCTCGGCGATAAGTCGTCGCCATGGCTAAGAAGGCAAAACAGAGGGTCTCCTATGTGCTTCCCCTCGCCAACTCGCCTGGCGGGCATCGTCTCGGGGTCAACGGCCTTGCCGTAGACAGTCACCAGTCCATTCTGTAAGTGGAATTCAACGATCAACGATGCTCGATCATATATAGTTTGAAGCCCTCCGAAGCTGACCAAGTTGTAGCTATTCTGGTGGCCGGGATGGAGCAATATGCGCGTGGAACCTCAACCTCAACCTCAACCTTCACCTCGAGAGCTCGCCTGATGCGGAGAATCCATTTGAGTCCGCGGAAGACCCCCCAGAGCCGACGCCAAAATCCAAGGCATCTACGACCTTTCGCGCCCAAACACAGGCGCATACACATTGGGTCAATGATATAGTGCTTGCGCAAAACAATACGGCTTTGGTATCGGCATCGTCGGACTTGACTGTGAAAGTCTGGCGTCCCTTTTCGGACGACTTGGAGGCACCACAAACTATTGGGCAGCATGCGGACTACGTGAAGTGTCTGGCGACACCCAATTCCCAGGCAGACTGGGTCGCATCTGGTGGACTCGATCGTAGAATATGCCTCTGGGATATTAGTGGAGCAGGAAAGAAACTCGAGATAGAGGTCGGAGATGAGGAGAAGAGTGAAAAGGGCTCAGTCTACGCATTGAGTGCCAGCCGAAGCGTACTTGCAAGTGGGGGCCCCGAATCTATTGTACGATTATGGGATCCAAGGTCCGGAAAGAGGGTCACCAAATTCGTTGGTCATACGGACAACATCAGGGATATCCTAATCAATGAAACTGGCGACACAATCATGACTGCCAGCTCAGACCAGACAGTGAAGGTTTGGAGTGTCACCGCTGGTCGGTGCATGCATACTTTGACGATGCATAACGATAGTGTTTGGTCTCTCTATTCAGATGACCCACAGCTTGGTATTTTTTATAGTGGCGACAGGTCAGGGCTTGTTGTGAAGACTGATGTCCGTGGGACGCTCGGTGAGATGGATGACGGCCTTTCTTTGGCTGTTGCTCAAGAGCACGACGGTGTCAACAAAGTAATTGCTCACGGGGAGTATATCTGGACTGCAACTTCTAGCTCTTCGATAAATCGCTGGTCCAACGTGGATACGGGCTCGGAAATCCAGTTGCCAGAAGCTTACAGGCGCCAGCGTGCCTCAAGTGCGGCGTCACGTCCAAGGCAGCTCTCACCACCTACAACCAATGGCCATTCACAAAAGGAGATACCGGCGCAGTCAGTCTTAAGAATCTCAAATACTGCAAGTTTCCCTTCAGCTGCTGCAAGGGATCCGGATACGGCGACTACAATTTCCGCATTGAGCGCAGCTCGGAAAGGATCCGAGATCATTCTTGACCCAGATATAGGACTTGTCGTCCCAATCCTTTCACTGCCTGAAGAGACAATCGAAGGTCAACATGGCTTAGTCAAGCATAAGTTGCTCAATGATAGGCGAAGGGCCTTGACGTTGGATACCGCTGGAGATGTGCTGTTGTGGGATTTGTTACGAGTAGGTAATAACTTGAAAACGTCTCAGACCTGATGCTAATCCGAAGAAGTGCATTCCTATTCAGTCTTTTGGGAAAAGACATCTCGAGGATGTGGAGCCTGAGGTCAACACTATGGAAGCAGTTGCGCCTTGGTGCTCAATAGATACTCGAACAGGCCGTTTGGCTGTCGTCTTGGAGGAATACAACTGCTTTGATGCGGAAATGTACGCCGATGAGCTCGAGCTAGAAGAACCGGTCGAATTCCGAGATGACCAAAGAAGTAGGTCAAAAACGCCGAGAACATTCAGAGATGTACTTTGTTTCGAGTAAGAGGCACATGCTAACCATTTCGTAGTCAACCTTGGGAAATGGGTCCTAAGATACATATTCTCAAATCTCATTGATGAAACAATCAGAAGAGATGAGGATTATCGTAGGGAACTCAACGAGAACGTAAATAAAGGTGTTCTACGTGCAAATGCACCGACTTCCATTCAACTGCCTCCGTCTACTGAAGGGGCTTGGTTGGAAGGCACACCGCCGACACTGACACCTCGAGCAAATGGAAATCCTTATCCTATGACACCAGGTATGGGAATTGGTGTTGCAACACCCTCAGTCATTAATCATTTGCCTGGCGTTCCCGAGGATGGTGCCCCCCTTGATAAACGAGTTTCTCAGACAAGTCGTGTCTCTGTTGACAAGGGTGGCGATTATTTCTCAAGTACACAGATCACGTCCGAGACTGCTGCAAAGTCAGCTGCTACATTGGGCGAAGCGCAAGATGAGAAACCACCTAAATCACCCTCTGATGTCGACAAAGAGAACAATGGTGGTAAGGACACTAACACTCTCTTTGGGAAGAAATTTCGCATGGGTATGTCTTTTGGGACTAAGAAGCTCGGAAGATCACCATCCACAAATATCGAGAAGCCTGTAGTAGTAGACGAGAAGGTAGAAGATGGCTCGGATACGTCCGAAAATGGCGAAAAGGAGAAAGAAGTCGACGATAATTTCTTTGGCGTTATCCAGACGATTAGACATGAATACGACAAAGCCTTGCTGGAAAATCCAGACCGGATGGTTGAGAGTGGTATCACGCCTAGCCTGCCAAACGAGACGCCGGTACTAAAACACCCGCCTTTGACTACGGTTATCGTTCAAGAGGAGACCTCTGGTGGCAGTGCGGACTTGTACAGAGGGACCGTTGCAACGGTTGGTGAAGATGCAAGCCTGATAGAGCAGCGAGCTCCTATGTGGGTTGGGGATCTACTTTTGAGGGTAAGACTGCATTCATGAATGGCCGTTCGCAATCAAATAACACAAACACAGAACAAAATCCCCTTTAAGGAGCCGGTGAAGGTTTCGTTTATCTTACAGCCTTGGCAAGACCTACTGCCCAGTATTGCTGGGCCAGATGGGAACGCCCGCCTGAATGCGAATAGAATGCTCCGGGTCAAGAAGATTCTTGCCTACGTTGCAGAACGCATTGAAGCAGCCCCAGAGACACCAGATCCTGATGCCTTGAAACCAGAGGAGTATTTAGAGCTGTATTGTTATGACCAGGTTAGTTTTTCCTCTTTGAATATTTTCACACTCTAACATCAAAATAGAAATTGCCAATCACCATGAGTCTTGCAACCCTGCGTGCCCATGTCTGGAAGGGAGGTGCGGATGTAATGCTGTACTACAAAAGCAATGGTAGGAAGCAAATTTCTCAAGTGAAGCCCTCTGAGTCCTCCACCGAGAGTCCTCCAGACGCGCAGGCTGCACCGCCCTGACCGTCCAATTATATTACGAGGTTTTGGCTTAGTGTAGACATCGGGGTAAACATACCTCATTACATAGCTTTGGATCATAATACTGTTTCGAATACCTTTGAAACCAAAACTTCTATGAATACTGCGATCTTGATGTGACTGATTGATCTAAGTGCTATGGGTCACGCTAATGCACACTTCTGTATTTCAACAAGTATGTAGTACCAGACGAAGGAACTGGTAGTCTAAGCTATTACTACTTATTGGACACTTATGTTTGGCGAAATATTTACAAGTTATGGTCGACTAACGCAAGATCCACCTATGTCATCAAGTAATATACAGATTGGGAAGTCCAGATGGAAGAGACCCTGTGACTACCGTTGAGAACGACTCTAGTTACTGTTGTCAATGTTATGGCGTCTTTGAGTGAGTGCGTTTGATACTGCCTGGTAAGACCCCAAAAATATGGCTCCCCCAGCACTAATCCACAGGATCCGGGGCAAGATTCCCGAAAAAAGGGCTCCTGGTCCATTGTTCCTCAATATCTCCCTCAGCAAAGGGATTACCGCAGTCTTCTCCTTTGCCAACATCATTCTCGTCTTGAGAACGTCCAGTGGAGTTGTAAACCCAGCCGCAATGGCTCCCGCAACACTACCAAAAAGCCCACTCTCCAAAGCACCAATCTCATCTTTGCCTGATTTCCGCCGCCTATACTCCTTCATGGATTCCCACAGCGGGAACTGTATCACCGTGAACGGCACCTCCCTCATAATCGTAACAGACCACCCCCTGTACATCTCCATCCATACCCCCGAGACACCGATACCCCTGTGCTGTGATAATATGGCCCTTAGAGCCAACAGCGAGGAGGCATGCTGACCCGCCTGCGCCCTCTGCTTCACCACTTCCGTCGGAACCCTCACGGCGCACGCTGCCACCTCCCCCAAGCTCGCAGCAAGCATATGCTCAACGGGAGCCTCCCACTCCCTCATAAATCCTCCATCGGTAATCTGGTTTGCATGCCGCCGCGCCGACAGGAAGCTCTTGGAGTATTCATAGGTGCAGAAGAAGAGCGCGGCGCCTGGCGCAGACCCGATTATGGCACTGCCGACGCCACGGTAGATGCCTGAGAAGCCGCCGGAGGCGAGGAAGCCGGACGAGGATTGTAGGCGCGTTTTGAGGGTGTCGAGGGGGTAGAGGGAGAGGTCGACGGTGGTTCCTGCGAGGGCTCCGGATAGGAGGGCGGTGGTGAAGGCGGGATTGGATTGGGAGGACATTATGGGTGGGATGTCTTGAGTGGCAGGTTATAAAGAGGAATAGGCCTTCGATGTCCCTTTTTGATCAAGGTAGAGTCAACGGCCGAGGCCGGTGTGAGCTGTGGAAAGTCATTGTTGGTTGTATGACGGGAGGTACTTCACAGGCAGAAACCGTCTGTCTCCATAAATATTTTTTATTCTGGTGACTGGACGACGCGTCTCAATATTTACAGTACACAACCATCATCAATTCTCACTTCAGTGTCAACTTTCGATTTAAGAATGGAATGGGTACCGTTAATCGTATTGTAAATACTCTTGCATCCCCATCTCGTCCAATTTCTGTTACGGAATTTGTGACTGCTCTATCCAAAATATGGAGGCCGTCCGAAAGCTACAGTGGAAGCCAGTCGGCGACTTTCGGTAGGTATCTTCCATTCCAGAAGTCAAGAAATCTACAATTTCAGAACTGATCTGGTGCTATCAGGTCTTGCCATCAGCGGTGGGGTTGATTCCATGGCATTGGCTGCTCTTTGCTCTCAGATGCATTCTAGCTTTTCCAACACCACAAACTCTCTGAATCTTGAGAACCGTGTCTCTACGCTAGATTTCCTACGTCAAGTAAACTTCAGAGCATTTGTAGTAGATCATGGGGCTAGAACCGGCAGTGCAGCTGAGGCTCAAGCTGTCGCCAAGGTCCTCGAGAAACGAGGTATTGAAGAGATTATTGATTTATGAAGGAAGAGAGACTAATGCTCTTTCTAGGTCTCAAAACCAGCATCTTGAAAATAGAGTGGCCTGTTTCTGATAAGCCTGCAGAAAGGCCTAATTTTGAGTCTCTGGCCAGGAAATACCGTTACCAAGTCATAGGCAGAGCTTGTCGAGATCATGGAATCAATTCGCTGTTCCTTGCCCACCATGAAGATGATCAGGCAGAGACTGTGATGATGAGGTTGATCAATGGCCACAAGAGACTTGGGCTTGTAGGAATGAAACCCGACTCCGAAATCCCAGAATGCTACGGTATACATGGCGTCCACGAGAGTGGTGGAATACCCCTGAAGCCTTGGAGAGGAAGAAAGGCGCCCTCGCAACATAAACAAGGCCAACCCTTCTTGGCGTTAATACCTCAGCCCGTTTCGGAAACTGGTGGTATCAGAGTCTACAGACCCTTTCTAGATTTTGGGAAAGAACGTTTGATAGCTACGTGCCAGACTGAGGGGATTGAGTGGTTCGAAGACCATACAAACCTGGATCCTACGCTCACGTCAAGGAATGCAATCAGGCATCTGTATAAATCCCATAGTATGCCTGCTGCCTTAGCAAAGCCTGCTCTTCTCAAGCTGTCCGACAGATGCCGGGAATTGGCAAGTACACAGCTTGAAATGACGGAGCGGTGTCTTTCACAGTGCAGCATCAAACGGTTTGACACCCGCAGCGGTGTTTTAAACGTGCAGTTCAACGGTATGAACGACTCTGCCATACCTTCTGTAACCGACAAGAAGCTGGTAGCAGCGAACGTCTTGAAGCGGATCATCATGCTAGTCACGCCCCAAGAACATGTCCAGACGTCCGTCCTGCACAGTACCATAAAGCGGACATTTCCTGAACTCTGGTCTTCTGAAGAGACGGATTTTGAACCACGCACCTTCACCGTAGCAGGTGTTCAGTTCAAGCGTCTTACCCATGGCGCAAAGTGCGACTGGATCATCTCTCGACAGCCTCACAACAGCACAGCCATGCCACTCATCAGCTTCCCCCCCAGCAAAGAATCTTTCTGGTCAAGCTGGACACTCTATGATGGCCGATACTGGATTCGCATACAGAATCGCTGCAAGGTGCCTCTGGTGATCCGTCCATATCGCCAAGAGGATCACAACATGTTCAAGAAGTCGCTTCCTATAAAACTGCGGAACCCGTTGCAAGAGCTGTTGAAGGATATTGCGCCTGTGGATTTAAGGTATACTCTCCCGGCTATTTTCGGGCCAGGAGATGATGGCAAGGCAGTGGTCCTGGCGCTTCCTACGCTGAATGTCAAGCCGCGCAAAATTGAGAATTTGGTGAAGTGGGAGGTAAGATATAAGAAACTGTACACCGCCGGGCTGTCATTACCAATGCAGATTACAAGAGTGTAAGGTAGTCACTAGGTATTCATGAGCTAGAGCTATCATCTACATCTTGTAGCAGCCCTTAATCCTCTATCTCATGATGTATACAGTATTCTTCATTTGGGGTTGGATTTTGAAGTCTAGCTATAAAGCGCGCCATGGGCATGTATCTACCTCTACCTTGTACATAACAAGAGGTATCAATGGATGAATCTTAGCCTCAACTCTTGCAATGAAGCTGTCCAAAAATCACTTCCTGTTACAAGTCGAATGTGCTTAGGTCGCATCTTCAAATCTGTATTGATTTCGCTGGTATTGTCACTAACGGGCTTCAGCCTCTCGATCCTACTATATGATCATTCATCCTTGACAAGGCCCTTCGCACCTTCCTTAAGTCTATGGCCGTCGGGTATCCTGCAAACGCCAATAATTCCCACAAATGCTATTAAACGCCGAGCCAATGCAACCGCCTTCTTATGCTGTACGGTCAAAACGATGTACCGGAAGCAATAGAACCCGAAGGCTAGGAAGTAGAAGTTCCCATTTCAAGGCTTGGGAATACAACGCGGGTGATTTTGCTTGACAGTTCCTTCTCGTCTAGCGGACAGCCTCTTCATTCCTCGAGCTTCAAGAACTGTTTAGATTTCTCGTAAACCACGTAGGTGATACTAACTGCTGGAACTACCTTCAGCAGGTTTGGTGTGATGCCCTTGAACAGCCCTCGAACACCCTCGTTCTTAACAGTCTTTTGTGCGACATCCCAGATTCCGTCGTAGGTTGAGGGATGTAATACGGTTCCTTGAGCTTGTAGTCGAGTTCGTAGAAGATTTATTGGGTAGACAATGCTTGCTCCAAATGACCCGGAAAGCGCGCCAATGCAGCCAGTCGCAAATGACCCCGGGGCCGAATCTTTCTGGCTATAGCCCATGCGTAACTTTCGGGCTGCTATCGACGATTTCAAAAATTCAAAGGTGCCTAGGTCGATCGCAGAGTACGGGAACATCCCAACAAGACCCATGGTCAGGCCACGGTAGGCAGATCGTATGCCGCCTTGCTTGTACATCTTTTTAGCCGTCTCTATGATTAGTGCATTGCCATGAAGACCTCCTTTTACAGTTTCACACTGCATTCTGGTGACTAGTAAGCGTCCGCGTAGATGATAGAACCAAAGTGAGGTGCTTACCGAAACTTGAGAGTGTCTATCGGATACACAAAGAGCCTGTCGTTCAAAGTCAATGAATGCAAATATGAATTAGAGACATGGCTGCTCACTGGGACACCATTCCACCAACTCCTCCCGCGGCAAACTGAGAGTAAGGATTTATCTTTTTGGGGTCGCCATGACCTTCGAGTTGTGACAAAGCTCTCTTTGCTGCTTCGTAAGAGCCGAATTTAATCGCCGACTCGGGCATAACTTTGACCACATTCAACCCATTTCCTAGGTATATTAGTGGGCACTCGGAACTTATTTCGGGTCTATTTACCAGCGAACAAACTGCGCATTCCACCGGCCTTCCATAACTCCTTGGTGGCATCAACCAAAGGTCTGCCAATTTGTTTCGCTGCAGTTGAAGCATCGCCTTTCTTCACTGCATCGACGGTGTCTTTCGCGGGAGTACTGATATTGGCGATCAGGTAGACCTAGAGCAAGTCAGCGACGTACCAATGCCTCGCATATGTGCCTACTTTTAACCTGTCGAGAGGTGCTGTGCAAGTTCGAGAGATTGCGCCTGCGATCCCACCTGCGAGGAAGTATCCTGGAGAGCGATTATGTTAGCATGTGACGTATATGTTTGCAAAGTCTGGTGCCAAAAAAATATAAAGTAGAGAATTGTATTAACCGGGATCGGGCGTGATTTCTTGCAGGAAGGACTTTTTGTTCCTGGCGATCAGGACTTGATCTGGTTGGGACAGCTCCTGCTGCTTAATAGCTGGATTCGTGCTCGTTGTTCGGTTTGGCTTTGGTAGAGCCTCTAGTCCGCTCTCTAAAGTTGCTTCCACAAGGCGAGCTCTATTTGAGTCGAGCATGGTTCCGGCGATGGATGCGCCAGTTGCTGTGTCTTGGCCAGTTGCGATGGCAGGTTGCTCTTTTGCTTCCATGCCCAAGTCTTCTGTAGACGGGTAGGGACGACTCCGCTTGCTGGACGGTGTTGCGCTGATTTCAAAAAGACTCCCGAAGATGGCTGAGATTATAAACGAAAATCGTGTTCTACCTAGACCCTCTAATGTTTCTTCGCTGACGTTGCTGTCGCCTTCAGAATTCAGTGTAATAGTCGATGAGTAGTACGATAAGACTGCCTTCAGTTCGGGCGTCTCGGTGTGTGTGGGAAGAAAGAGTAAGAAGTGCCTGTTAGAGTGTCAGTGAATAATTAAAGAATTACTTCAAGTCACACTTTGGTGTCATTAGTTTGGTGCGACGACGGCGCGACGGGGTCCACATTTCGCAGGCAAGCCCAACTAGAAACCAAATGATCCAAGGAAAAAGCAAAACGAAAGACAGAAAAAGATCCAGTCATGGCAACAGCAGCATAAGATCCGCCTGTATTAGCACACAGATCAACTTAGAGTTACATCGCAAGCTTAGAATCAAGAGCTTTTCGAGAGGCGCCAGGATCCAAGCTCCAAAGCGACTAGAATCTCTCACTCGGGGCGAGCAATACTGTCCAGTGGTGCTTTTCCCAGTCCTCTCGAAAAGTTGTCTTAATATCTCCACTAGAGCGAAACTTTGTACTATCACATGTGCCAATAAAGGGGGTACAATGCAGTCTCCGCCGAGGGGAAATTGCAGTGTTTACCTCCATTCCGAAAATGAGATGTAGCCCTGGGTAAAATTAGCGATTGATATGATATGAGGAGACACCGGGGATGGGGTATAAACGAACATCATTATTCTGATCAACCTCCGAGAAAAATCTGTTCAGCTTGGAGTTGGGCACAGCCAGACCCGCTTTCTTGAACGCAGCCTTCAGTTCGTCCTTATCAATCTTCCCATTGTGGTCCTTGTCGATGGACTTGAAGAGAGAAAGTAGCTCTTTCTCGGTGTTGACGACGAATGTACGGAATTCTATACAGGCGTCATGTCAGCCAAAGTCCTGCAGAAGTTGTTGGCAATGCCCCATCATATTTACAACATTGAGGGGCAGAAGCACCAAAGCGAAAAGCGCAGAGAATAGGCTCCAACCATACCTTCGTATTGTATGACCTCGTCTCCATTTTTGTCCATAGCCTTGAGGATATCCTTGAGCATATCATCCGCGTTTTTGAGGGCTATATACCGGTTAGTTGAGAGTTTCCAGACTGATGAGAACCCCTAAGTCGCTCGCAGGCTTGCTCACGGTGGTCGATTCGAGAAAGGCCCTTTCTCAGGCCATTGAGGTCCAGTTCTCCTTTCTTCTGCGGATCTAGCTTCTGCCATAATTGCTGAATGCGCGCGTCCCGAGAGTTCTGAGACTCCGGGATCTCCATGCTGACCCTTTATTCCAACCTCCTATCATCTGAATCTCATCGCCTGAAGAGCCGGGGCGATAGCCAATTGACAAAGCACATGCAATCTACAGTGGCCGGGAGAGCGAAAGCGAGTATCATGGATGTATAGATGCAGGTGCGGGCATACGGAGTGCGTTGTGTTTGTGTATAGCCGCAAAGTTGCGTAGATCTAGAAAGCACAAGATCGTCACGCGTGTTTCTAGCATCATAAGGGTCGCTGTAGTCTACTGATAAGGATGCGATGCGATGCGGATGCTTCTGGTGATAGTCGGCTCGGATTAACTCAAGCTCCTGCTCCTCCCCTCATCCTCCTTTTACCTCCCTTCCCCCTCCCTTGAATGCAAATCATTTTATAGAGTATTATGTCTTCTCTCTCTTCACTTTGCTCTTGATATTCTTAAGTTTTGCTCCTATTCCTGTCTTCCTTCGCTGTCTCTTTGTAATGTTACAGTACGAATAGCAGGAAAACACGACCTTCATGTCTCTTTCGTCACCCCGATTTTCTAGATGACACTCGGTCAGCCGTGCTACCCCCTCTGCACCGATTCATATGGCTTAATCGAAAAGTGTATATCCGACCATGGCTGCCAATTACTGGGAGTCGACGCAGCGGCGACATTGGCAGTCCACCCGCGAGCAGCTGGAGGATCTGCGGAAGAAACTGGAAGATGAGGACCAAAATCTAGTACAGATGTACCCTCTTGCCCAGTTGAGACATCTCAGCATATATTTTAATCAGCGTAAGTGGTATAGGAAGTATTACCTGTGGATGGGTGGGGCTAATCATTCTGTGCTACAGAAATTGGTCGGCTCGCAAAGCGTCTTGGTGTACGACAACAAGCTATGGCAACGGCACAGTTATACATTCGCCGATTCTATACAAAGGTCGAGATCAGACGGACAAATCCATACTTGGTCATTGCAACTGCAGTATATCTTGCATGCAAGATGGAAGAATGCCCTCATCACATCAGGCTTGTCGTGAGCGAGGGCAGGACGTTATGGCCAGGTACTACATATCCCTTGTTTCATACAACCCAGGCTGACTTGAGCTGCTAGACTTCTTCAGCAGCGATACTTCGAAACTCGGCGAATGCGAATTCTTTCTTATATCCGAAATGAGTTCCCAGATGATAGTACATCATCCCTACAGGAGCTTAACCGCCCTGCAAGGAACATTCTCTCTTACTCAAGAGGAGTCTGCTCTTGCTTGGTCTATCATAAACGACCACTGCATGACCGACCTGCCTCTCCTATACGCTCCTCACATCATCGCAATTATGGCAATTCTACTTGCTTTGGTGCCTCGCCCCAACCAGACTGGGGCTCAATCTCAAAGCAACTCGGCTAGTGGTATCGCAAGTGCGGCACACGCTGCGCTGAGCTCATTCAGCCAAACCAAAGGCGGAGCTCCAGAAAAGCAAGGCGGTGGAGCGCGTACCAAACTGCAAAGATTGGCAAACTGGCTGGCGGAAAGCAACATCGATATCGAGGCGATTGTTGATTGCACCCAGGAACTCATCTCCTTCTACGAAGTGTATGAGCAGTACAATGAGAAGCTCACAAGAGAGCAGATCAATCGCTTTGTTAAAGCTCGAGGATTGGATAAATGAATTGGAAATCAAATCAAATCTGCATAATTTTAGACACCTTACCTGACCATTCTCAAGTGAACTCTGCAACCCTGTATATCTACCCAGATGGCAAGACTTTTGAGCAAGAGACAAAAGCGCGAGTAGACTTCCTACTGATTTTACCAAACCCATTAGACTCATTCCCGTTCTGTGTCTATTTCATTACAAGTGCAGGCATCGAATTTCCTTCCCACATCCTTCTCACCAACTGAATCATCGATCTTTGCTACAGTACCAGGAATTCGATCCTAGCGCCACGATATTAATACTTAAAACACTTCATTTAACATGCTGAAAGCGGCTATCAAGACCTATTTACCATACTGTTATTTTTTCAACAATGGAGACGGTAGTGTCGTCTGAGATGGAAGGCAAGCAAACTATAACCTGCCGCAGCTACCAAGCGGTTGTTTTTTATCAGGCTCATGTATGCTCCCGGCGGGCTGTTACTCGGCATGTTGCGGATGACAAGTCATTTGGGGAGGTATTGGCCATCCATGTGTAGGTAGAAAGTATTCATATTGGAGATGGTTACAATTTGATCTTTCGGGAATAGCTTTTGTGGTATTGTTCGCCGCAATTCATAGATATAGAATGCATTTTTGGGGGGAGATGAAGACGTTTGGGCAAATGCATTGAATCAATAATTTATCGGGTTTGATTCTAGCAATCAATTTATATTGATATTTCTTAGTACTGCCTTCATCTGCCGTTCATATTTCTCTTCAACTCTATTTCCCTGTTTACCCCTTTCCAGCCACCTAAGGTTTTCCATTGTTCTCCTCCCTTCCAACCCCTTCTACCAGGTCTATCTTCCTCCCTTCCAATCGTCCGGATGCTCATCTCAAAGGTAGGAGTTGATATAGGAATTGACATCACGCAACCTGACGACCATTTGTTTGGGCGCTTTGATCGGATAGAATGTCTACCAAATTCGTCTTTCCACTTTAGCCAACGGTTCTCCCCTTACACGTTCTACTTTGCCAATGGTATCTTATCTCTGATGAACCAAGAGCTTGGGTATATGTCTCAAGCTTCCCACAATGAAGTGTTTGTGAAGTCGGCATCAGTCGGCATCATACGAGTAGACACAAATGCAGTAATGTAGCCCTCCGGTCCATCTCGGACGTCAGTGCGATCTCCAGGGCTATTTTCAACTGACAATCATTATGATCCATGATCTTGCTGTGGGAGATATGGATGTGTACCATTTGATCAGACCTTGTAAGCTTCAGCGCTAGAATGTTCTAATATCACAAATAGAAATGCAAATGTTATCCCAACTGCCGCGCACTTTCAAGCATGAGCATGATACAAACACCTCTTATAGAGGCGGTCAGTCAGAAGCTGGAGCATGATACAAACAATCTATCGATGCCCGTTTATCAATATGTAGAACTTTGAGGTGAAAGACTCTCGTGGTAAGAGGTAGCTCTAGCAGACACTTGGCCGCAACACGAAGAAATTTGCGGACCCGAAAATATTTCATAGAAACATCTAAATGCTCTTGGTATATATACACAATGAAGTACCTCAGGAGGGATTCACTAAGTTTGGATATATAACTAGGGATTGGTACTACAAAAAACTACTCATAGCGAAGGCTCGAGAGCGACTGAAATGGGAAAATTTAAACGCAATGAGAAAGTTTGTTTACATGATTGCTTCAACGATTTTACAAACATAGTATATTCGTATAGTGAGGTTGTCATAAGCTTCAAGTCTAGCCGATGACCCCAGACTGTCAGAACCTTGGCTTTGAGCTCCGTGCCCGAATCGAGGAAGAGTTCGATGAGATGGATCTGAATCCTCCGCCCCCAGAAACAGACTTTTGATAATGTGTACTGTACTGTACCAGAACGTGCAATGGAAGAGTTGCCAAGCATAGATATCAACAAGTAGACCTCTGAGTTCCATCTGGCAAAGTTGAACCTGCAAAGCAAGTTCTGTAGCAAAGCGGGGTCACACCAGGCGGTGAGGTGGTGGCACTTCAAACACAGACATCGTGGGGAACTTGGCTTGGTGTGGTGGCAGGTGCAGCTCGTACTTCGTAGTCTTCTGGAACAGAGGCCTGCAGTCAGCGGACAGGCCGAGCGTCCGCACGGGACAGGCTGTGCTGTCCTGTGGGGGTGAGACTTGAGGGGGTGCATGCAGCTTAAATGAACAACTGGACAGGAATAATGCAATGGCAATATTTAGATACTGCGGCTGTGGATGATAGGCTGGAAACACTCCCTCCCCTCTGCAGGGCAAGCAAAAGAGCATCGAGCGTGCCGCGAGCCTGGAAGTGGGGTAGTGTTTGAGGTTTGGGATAGGGCGGCTGGCGGGAACAAAAGGGGAAGTTTACTCCCTACAGTGCAGTACAGTCGCTGACGCCGCGCCGGCTGCTGCAACGCAATAATGGGCATGCATCTGTCAACCCAACAAAGCGAAACAGCCGCCGATCATCCTGGTTGCTGCTGCTGTTTTGTTCCAGATATCATCGAGGGGAGGGCTAGAATCCTAGATATAGAAGTGGGCGGGCGAGGCGAGGTATGTACGAAAATACATTGTCTGAAGGTGAGTGGCTCAGCTGCAGTACAGTACTACAAGAACATAGACAATCGTACTCCTCAGAATGCGCGCGAAGTACCGTATGCTTAGACTCTAGAGAGAGGCAAATAACAATTGAAGCCCAGACTCGCTTCACCGCCCCGAACCAGACCCAGACCAGGCCACCAGGACCGGCGGAACGCTGCATGGGGTCAACCTACTGTACTGTACTATTGATGCTCACTGTATGTCCAATCTGGAGCAAAATAACCAGATGAATTCCAGTACAAAGCAGAGGCAGCGGAGTAGGTGCTCGAGGCTCGGTAGTAGTAGTGAATCGGAAAGCTTCGACTTCTGCAAGGGAAGCACTGAATGCGGAACTCGTTGGGGTGACTTCGGGACCGGCCAGGTCCTGGCCTGGTCTCCACCACCGTCGCAGGAATGCAGTTCTACGACTACCGTACTGTAGTACAGCCACATTGACTATGATTGGCTCGGTTGACTTGACGTAGACCGTTTTAGGAAAGGTTATTTCGCCACTCATCTTTTAACTCGTTACTTTCACTCACCCCATGGCTTCACACCTGTGGTTCTCTCTTTCGCTCCCATCCTTCCAACCCCCTCCCTCATTCTTCCCTAAAGCTCCTCTTATCAACAACTACCCACCCACCTCTCTCCATCGCATCCAACATCCAACATACCACACACAACAGAATACAATCAAATACAATCCAGTAATCGTCTCAGCTCTTCACCTTCGCATCATCGCCACCTAAGATTCTTTCTCGAGATCCTTTGTTTGTCCATTCGGCCCACAATTACCCAACATAATAACAACAGCCACCTTCCTCACCGACATACCCAGATTCATGAGCCATGTCATCCTTTTACCATTATAACCACCAACAACACTCCGCTGCAAATGCGCAGTCGGCCTCGTCCCACCACAGCGGCCGTGGGCGCCGAGCACCACGCTTAGCTGCTCACAAACCCTTTCGCAACGTCAGGAAAGAAGAAGAGGCTGCTGTGGTGACGAATTTCCGACAGCGCTTTGAGTCCGGCCGGTCCTTCGATCTGGACGACGATATGGAATTCTGCCCGAATCTTCTCACCGAGACCGACATGGTTTCGATCTCTTCCTCGTCCGACCGTTCGTCGCTTTCCAGCGGTTCCCCTGAGTCCAGTCCGCAATCTCATCAAGTGACGCCGGACTCCCACTTCTCCCTCAACTCCAATTCGAACCCATACATCTCCTCGTACCAAAGCCAACCAACACCTCTCAAGCTGCATCAACCATCAGCGACGCGAATTCGTAATGCTATCCCTATCGTCAACCCCAGTACTCGGGGGATAAATTTGTCGAGCCCCCCTCAATCGGTGTCGCCCGCCAGGATGCAAGGCCAGACAATAGGACGTCGTTGGTAGACTTGCCTGCTCCTGATTTCATCAATCAGTAGTGCTTGCCTTTCATCTGCCCTTATTTGTTCTCTGCATTCTCGTCAAATCACATCCTGGGCGAGCACCCCTGCTCGGCATCGATATTCATTTGGTTACGGCACATTTCTCCTCATCGAATCCTTTGTATAACTTCTACACAACGCACTTCACCTAAATTCTTTGAGCCTGCGAACGGCGCGACACGACGATATCGATACCTTTGTACGAGTGTTTCCATCCCTTGATGATGGTTTGATTTTGAGCGCGCATTGCATATATTGGCAGCGGTGTTTGGGTTGGCATTGCTTATGGGTGATACATGGAACGGCGTCTTCACATGGTCTATGAAAAAAAAAGATATACTACCAAAGTTACATAGAATGATTTCCTTTTTCAGCAGAGGGGGTTCTCTGCAGGTGTTTATCCGGGTATCTACAAGGATTGGCAAGATTCTTTTCGGTATTTGTTTCGGTTATTGAACAGTTGGGTAGGCGGCCTGGTGTTGGTGTGGACAAATGTTGTGCGCTTTTGTATGATGATGATGAGCGCTTCTGTCCTTGGTGTTGGTCATAGGTGCTTTCAGCGGGGTGATTTGACATAGGTGCATTTGCGTTTGATCATATCTAGGACGGGCTTATTTATGAGATACATGTCTTTAAGACTTGGGGCGGGGTATTGGGCTTCAATATTTGGTCATCCCTTTCCTCTTTGGTAAAGAGGCATATATATTTGGGGTAGGCTTACGGATTTAAATGGGAATCATCTTGTTTATTATACAGGACGGTAATAGCTGTCAATTTTACTGTACTTCATTCACAAATACCCAATGTTGAACTTCGACTCAGAGTCTACAATTTCTAGAACAGTCCTTTCTGTGCAAGTGACCTCCCGACTCTGTGTCTCACCACCATCGTGAGATTCAACCCTACAGTATCGTGAGAACAACGTGCGCTCAAGTGAGGCGATAAGTGGCAGCTGACCATCCCATCTCTGCATTAGGTATTCAGGTACTTGTAGGTACCGTCCGAAAACGGATGATTTGTTTCAAAGCGGTTCGTGTTTTCCCGCTCCCACTATCTCGGCACTCACTCCACTCGTTCGATGACGTATGTGAAGATTCACATATCCGAGGTTCTATACTATACCTGAACAAAACATTACACTGCAGAGTTTAGATGAATAATAGTGACAATTAAGCGCTTCTTAACTTCTCGGTAGTGGTCATCGTTCTTCCTCCGATTATCCCGTTCAATTAAGTTCTTTCTACAACCTCACCTTCTTCAACCCCTCGATATCTCATACCTTCATCCCTTCCGCCTGTAAGTCGCAATTGAGTTGAGGGAGCAGAAAAGAGAGAACTGGTACTGATCTCAATGCAAGTAAAGAAGAAACATGTCTTTCATCTACCGCACCTCGAGGTTCGCTGTCGCTCGGCCAGTGTTTGGCAGTCCATCAAGGGCATTCACGAGTTCGAGCATGAGGGCCTTGAAGGAGAGTGACCGCCGTATGTGCCCCTCTCCACAGCACCTGTTTCCCTCCCTTTTTTGACAGTGCCTGGCTCCTCCTCTCCTCACGGGAATCAACGTGCAAATAGACAGGTAGAATAAGGGCTGATTATGTTCGCGGGGAGATAGATAACCCAGACGCCGCCGAGCACAATGAGAAACACAAGCAAGATACGCTGCAGAAGCAGAAGGACGGCAAGGGGCATTGGAAGCCAGAGCTTGCGAGTGATAGCGAGGAGGCTGTCACTGCGGATCGTCATGAGGGACATGGCTCTATTGAGGAGTTGCAGAAGAAGACTGTGGACCATGCGGAGAAGAAGCACAAGTAGGTGGGGGTTCTGTTTGTTGCCTTTTGACCTTGTAGTGCTGATTGTGGTATAGGCACGGTACGAGTCAAGACCCGGGGTTTTAGATGAGGATTGGGAGAGCAGACAGAGCTGTACAGTAGCAGAATAAAATTGCATTGCATACACACAGAATTGCTTAGAGCTGCAGATCTGTGACCGGCCATAATCGTTGTTATCAATATATACAAAGCCAATTCCCTGTCCCAAACTCCAGTAATGCAGCAATATATAGTATAACAGCGCCTAGTTCTCAGTCTATTTGAGAATGATAATTAGCAAAACAAGGATGATGATCAAAATCAAAATAATCGTCAACTGCATATTATCTTTCGCTTTCCGCGCAACAGTCCCCAGGTTTTTCCTCGCCTTATTTAACGTCGTTGCGTGTCGATCCACATGCCCATCCGCCTCATCCAGCATCTGCACATGCTCGTCCAACTCATCTCCGATTTGAATACTCAGCTCCCTCTGCCTCCCTATCGACTCCCCTAAGCGATCCAGCGCCTCGTCCTGGTCAGCCAGCACCTGTGAGTGGTAAGTGTGGATTTGCTGGTTGTCGAGATGTGATTGATCGGGCGGACCAGATGTAGGGTCGTCCCGGTACGGGAAGAGGGCATTCCGAGCCTCGTCTTCGTCTTGCACGGATGGGGCGTCGGAGAAGCGCACGGATTTGGGGGAGTTGGTTGCTGGGTTGTCTGTGCCGCGGAGAGATTTCTTGAGGAAGGAGGAAGAGGTTGTTACTCGAGGTCGTTCGGAGGCTCGTGTGAAGTCGCTGGAAAGAGAGGGGTCGTTGGGATGGGACATTGTTGAAGCGGTCGTATCTGTCGGAGTACCGTGAAACTGGGATGCCAGATCATTGTATTGTATTTGTAGTTTGTGTTCCGTTTCTTGCATGGTGAGAGACGCTCTGGATTCTTCGTCAGTTTCCTTCGTCGCAAGCAACGCCCAAAGTCTAAGCTGCTTACGACGTCTCTCCTGCTTCTTCTAATCGTATCCGTTCTTTTGTGACGCTCTGCAATCCTTCCCGCAACGAATCTAGTGATCTGGAGATATGGCCATCTTGAGATGTCGGTTCGAGGTTTAATGAAATGGCCCGCTGTCTTTCCAACAAGGACAGCTTGATATGATCCGCCAACAGGAAGTACTGATTGGGATTTGCCATGGCTGAGAGTATAGTAAGTAGTAGGCTACCAAGATCAGACCAGGCAAAAGAACCCGAGGAGAATGGTCGTCGTAGTCGCGGAAGATGGTAGGAGGAGGCTTTGCTGGTTACAAGTAGTAAGTGTTTAAATCTACTATGTAATTGTATTTCTCGTGGTGGTAATGTAGGAACCTAGAACTGGAACTACAAGCGTTTAGTGTCAACTTCCAGGTCAAACGTCAGCCGGCCAAACTGCTTTCACCGCGAATAAGCCAATCAAAGGCCGTGCTGATCACTACGGATAGCGACACGGACCATTTATGAATGTGGGACTCGGCTCGGCAGCCTCCTCCTCCTCCTCCTCACCTGTCCTGTCCTGTCACCTGGTTACCTTGTCTTGTTACCTTGAAACCTTGAAAATGAGCCTCATCTTTCAGTCATGACTTCCTTCCTGTGTAACAAAATATGCCGCCTTTTGTAAGACCTCCTAGTCTACAAGTATAATTTTGAGACTTCTTATTTTCACCACAAAACACGCCCTCCCTTCCGCTTCTCCAAACAACACTTCACGTGTTGAGTTGAGACTGACTCGTCGACTTATCCTCGGTACTCTGTATCTCTATTGAAGTGGCTAGGTTCAGTAGAAAATCATCAACGAGCCTAAAGCCACATCGAAGTTGAAGGACAGGGGCCCTCTCTGAGAATACATGAGCAGCAACATGCCACCTACAACGCACCATCCTCTAGACCCCTCACTACCTCACTCCAACTCTATTGAACCCGACAACGATGACATTGCCGCCCTGAATATACCAGGCAGTAGCTCAAGTCTTTCATCTTCAAATATTTACAAACATCTCCGAACACCGTCAACATCCAGTCTCAACATTCGTCACCCAATCGACTTGAGAGCCATTACCTATGATGGAGCTGTAGATGAGAACTTGGTGTGCCCTATCTGTCGATGCCCGCTGGTCGATCCTGTTCTGACCGAATGCGATCACATATTTTGTCGCTCATGTATCGACGACGCCTTGTCCAACACTAAGCTATGTCCAATAGACCGCTCACCGTTAGACAGCGATGGAGTTGGCCGAGCCCCCAAAATGGTCCACAACCAACTGGATTCTCTCAAAGCCAAGTGTCCCCGCTGTACGTCTTCATTTGCTCGATCGATGCTTGAGAATCATTTGGAAAAGTATTGTCTGGAGGCTAATGTCAAGTGTCCTGGCATCCACTCGGAGAGGTATTGCAAAGAGGTTGTGAAGAGACGGATGTCTGGTCGAGGTTGTCTGCACTACCCCGTAGACTGTCCAGACTGTAAAGAGACTCTTCTACTTGTAGAGATGGAAGAGCATCGGGAAGATTCTTGCAACGAAAAGCTGAAGGCCTGCGAGCACTGTGGTGTCGACATTCTCCGATGCAAGGAAAGCGAACACCATAAAGAGTGTCCAGACATCATTCGACCTTGCAAATGGGTGGAATATGGCTGCCAACACGAAGCAAAGAGGAAAGATCTACACCTACACACAGATGATTGCAATTTCAAGTTAGTAGGTCCGATGGCAGACACCCTGAAGAAAGAAATCAGTATTCTTCGGTCAGATATGCGTAGTCTAGCAGAGACCAACCATCTTCAGGAGCGCCGCATCAAGTTTTTAGAGAGTGGGCAGAGAGCTTCAGACAGGCCTATGGAGCTGATGGATTTATCTCTCGCCAATCTTCCAGAGTCAGCAAATACAGAGCCCCTAGATTCTGGGCACGAGTACCTCCTCTCGTTGCTCGAATCGCAGCAGAGCCGTCTGAGCCAGCTCTCCAATGAGTTGGCTGATTTTCAAGGGAAGAACACAATGATGCTCCTCAACGAAACTATCCCGATAAAGAACGAGCTTTCAGAATTGAGGAGCACGCAACAAGTTACCTGTATGCATGTTCGCTGGTTGATGAGGTTCCGGATGCAAGAGAATCAGAGGCGGTTTGGGGGTTCGCCTGGACCTGGACCGAGTGGTAGCCCTGATGGGGGATCGGGCAGTGACTTGCCCTTTTCGCGGAGACTGAGCGATTCGGCGCCGCGGGATATTATTACCAAGCTTTGATGCGCATTGATTTTTTTTTCATTCGATATTTCCACTTGGGAGGCTGTGTATTTTTGGTTTACATTATGTGTGTTGCATTCATGAGGCGCAAATGAGAATTGGTTTAGTCAAGAGGGCGTTTTTAGGGGGCGGTATTACATCAACTAGATGCCTTCAGAGGCACGGCGGTTTTTGGTTATGAGGCATGAAACGTTAGAAGAAATTGACCACGATAAACATGCTCTTTCACCTCGTTCAAGTGACCTAATACTGATGCCACGTGAAGTGTAAAACTTCCCGAGCAGGTCTCTTTTTATTTGACATATCACCAGCATTACCTATACTTGCTCCCTTTGATGCATGATTCGAGGCAATAACAACCTGTTTATTCATACCACTCTCGTATCAGGTATTAAAACAGCCTCAAGTCCTTCCAGAAAACATACACGCCGGCGTTCGTGTCAGCAGTCCCTCCGTTGTTTGAATGGTCATCTAATTCCTCAAATATCAAGCAATATATTCATACCCACACCCCCTCAACGCCCATAGCATTACAACAAGAACCCCCCTCCCACTCCCTCCCCTTGCCTCACATTACCCCACACCTCCCTTCCTTCCACTTCAGCA